>BMAU01017762.1:0-245417 GCA_019973935.1 Trichonephila clavipes
AAATCCCATGGAATATGATGAAGATCTGGTGCCAAATTGTCAGTTATTGCTGAAGTGTGTGACATACCTGAAATTTCTGCTAATATGCACCAATCCATACACTACAGCTGTGAATCTTATAAAACTGCAGTTTTATAAAGCACCTATTGTAAAAGTTTGATTATTAAAATATTTGTTTTCTTTGAATTTATCAGTCCTTTTTCACTCATCTGTTGTTAATACTTATTTATGTACTAACACGTGGTATTTCCGTACCCACATTTCTATACTTAACTTGCTTATTTCGGTCCCTCTCCCAGTCTTTACATTTTTGCCAAATAGGCATGCGCTATTTATGAACTTACATTCTGCTAAGAACTCAGTCGTGTATAAATTACTTACGGGTTGTGTGGAATCT
The DNA here is from genome assembly GCA_019973935.1 of Trichonephila clavipes. Classification (NCBI taxonomy): domain Eukaryota; kingdom Metazoa; phylum Arthropoda; class Arachnida; order Araneae; family Nephilidae; genus Trichonephila; species Trichonephila clavipes. The sequence continues at coordinate 398 of BMAU01017762.1, forward strand.
ATCCAGTTCAATCATGAGGCGTCTCAATTCATCTATTTTGATGACATTTCCCAATTCATCACATACAGGAGCAAGGAATATTCTAACTGTTCCATGGTTAACCTTGGTTGTATTATTTTGTACATGGATCTCGTAGGAGAAGGGTTCGTGATCAAGATGATGGTAACGAATCTGTTCGAAGAATGGTATTAAGATTATAAAATGTCACAAATTAAACAGTTTTTAATTACAAAATTTCGGTACTAAATTGTATTCATTTTTGTAATAACTTAAACCAATTTACCTTTACTGCACCATTTCTACCGAAATTCATTGAATTGGATAAATCTAAAGTATCTTCTTCAAAACTTGTTGTCACTATATTTTCTTGATGAGCAATAACTCGTACGCTTTCAATTCCAACACCATTGAAGCCAAGCTAAGGATTAAGAGAAAAAAAAGGTCTTACTGTATTCGTAAGAAATTTGTAAACTGTTTATTATTTTTTATTATTTATGAAAAGACCAGACTAATCTGCTTTCTCTCTCTCTCTGCTTTGATTTAATTACATTTTTTTCTTTTAAATTTCTTTCCTATTAATAAAAAATGTTTTATGAAAAGCAGTCTTTCTGACAATCGCTTAAAGAATAAGAGTAGATAGCATTGTTCAGCAAGAACTCTCATCCATACAAAAGGCAATGCACGTTCATTTAATTGTTTCAAGTTTTTAGCAGTAAAGCTTGAGATGAAATCTTATTGTTATAGTCATTTTTAAGGCAAATAATAAGCGCGCATAATTGGGATGAAGTAGGTGTAAAAATGATTAAAAAACATGTGTAATTTTTATAATCATATATATACACTCATGGACAAAAAAAAATTAGCGCACCAAGAAGGAGTCGTCAGAATGAAACGAAATTTTACATACATAATGACTACTTTGATGTAAGTAAATGATTAAAAAATAAAAGAAAAAGGATCATTTATTTCAGAGAAAAAGGCAAAAGAACGGAGGATTTAATGCCCTGTTGAACCCCCTCTAGCGCAAATGCACGATGCGATACGATCGGGCATTGAGGCATACACGTTCTGCATGATGTCTTGAGACATTTCGTTCCATATTTGCTGTAACCTTATCTATAGTTCATTCAAACTCGTGGGATGCCTAACTCGCCATCCCATATATGCTAGATTGGAGACAAATCTGGGGATATGGCAGGCCAAGGAAGGGTAGTAACAGTGCGGAGATAGTCTTGTAACAACCTTGCCATGTGAGGCCGAGCATTGTCTTGTTGAAAAATGGCTCACTGGAGCCGTTGCATGAGTGACAACACATGTGGTTGCAGGATGTCATGGACATACCGCTGGGCCGTCATGTTGCCACGGATCAATACTAGGGGCGACCGTATATTGTAGACAATGGCACCCCATACCATCACACCAGCTGTGGGAGCGGTTTGTCGCTGTAAATCAGACAGGATTGAGGCGTTCACCACGGGGTCTCCACACACGAACACGATTGCCATCACTGCTGAGATTGAATCTGGATTCGTCGCTAAAGGCTACCTGGTTCCATTTCGCTGCAGTCCAGTTTTCTCGTGCGAGGCACTACTTCAAATGGAAGCGTCGATAGGTGGGTGTCAAGGGCAGCACACGTAATGGGTACCACGATCCCATATGTCCTTCAGCCAGGCGCCTTCGTATGGTTCGAGCAGACACGGGGGTCCCTAGTGAAGGTACTACCTGTGCCTGGATGGTGGCTGATGAAGCAGTTGGCTGTACACGTGCATTTCTTACAATGTGGCGGCCTTCTCGACGACTGGTCTGTCGAGGGCGTCCTGTGCCTGGTCTTCGTGTAAATGACATCTCTCGGATTCACTAGTTCCCAACACCTCCTCATAACACAATCACAGCGGCCTAATTGACGAGCTACTCGCCTAGCTGACCACCCAGCTTCTATCATGTCAATGATTCTCCCCCTCTCAAACTGTGACAGCTGCTCATATTGTCTTCGAAAACGGCGTAATGGCATGTCTACCTCAGCTCTTCTTTTGTAAACAATTCAGCACACTCAAACAAGCTTTGATTACCTGTTTCATACTCCGTGGAGAACTACGTTAAACGCCCTCTACCGGCTATGCGTAATGTGCAATTACGCTGTATTTCTAATCATTTGCATATCTCCCGACATGTACCTTCATGCCATGTTTCGTTACGATTCCGCAATTATATCTTGGTGCGCTAATTTTTTTGTCCATGAGTGTATATATTATATATATACAGAATCAATAAATAGTGATATCTGGCAATTAAAATATGTACAAAAAAGGTCCAATGAACCAATCAAGGTTGTAAAGAAAACCTTTCTATTTCTACCTTTCCGTAACAACTGTGTATTGATCAAAATAGATACAGATGTTTATCTAAATAAATTACAAGTACTAAGAAATTATAACTGGTTCTTTTTATAGAATCATTTATTTATAAAATATGCATAATTGTTGCCTTCCAGATAGAACAATTACACAAGTTAATTGACATATATATATATTACAGTATGACCCATTAAACTAAAGCTACGAGTGATACTTAAAAACAAAAATATTTTATGCACACATTTAAAATAAACCGTAAGAAGGAATACCTCGTAAAAAATAGGTGTTCAACTATTTGTATCTAAAACGAAATTAAATATTTTAAAAATGTATCCACAATGACAAACAGAGAAGTGATATTCTGAAGTAAGATTTTATGGATAATTTTTATATTTCTTATACAGTTAAAATTTGAGAAAATAAAAGGCATCCAAACAGTGTATAAAATAGAGGATATTCCAATAACTAATAAAGAATAACTTCCATTCGAATGACGCTCCATCGACGCACATGAATTGTACCAATATCTCACAGACGGATTCGTGAACAGTTATATAGCAGATGTCTCCATTTGAACGAGAAAGTGCATTTCGACTAACGGAAGCAGGGTGGTCAAATGGTAGGATAGGATGAGATTTGGGTCTGAGCGAAGCTCTCATTCGATGACATTGGCTGGAATAAGGGAACCATTTCCGTACTGTGCTTCAAAAGGTAGCGGTGGTTTGTAAAAGCAAAGACAACACAGGAGGATGTAGTGATCGTCCGATAGGCGTACACAGTAGGGTTTCTTTCTCGGGTTCCTGGGAAAGCATAATATTTCTATACTTTTTCTATATTCCCGGGAATTATACTTCGTTCCCAGGATTTCCTGGGAATCGATGGTTTGTTTGGATACCAAAACACGCTGGAATAGTTTGTTGGCAATGCTTGAAAGATGTTTAAAAATTAAAGTCTGCAATTTTAAAAGCATTAATTGACATTAAAGGAGAACAAATGATAGCCAATGTAAAGTTTGAAACTGTGACTACAATTGTAGCAAGCTTAAAGCCAGTAAAAATTGGCTTCGAAAAATTATGCAGTCAAAATCCAACTTAGCTACCTGCAGAAAATATATTTTCTTTCGTTATTGGAGAATTGAACGAACAAAATTCAGAATTTGCGAAAAATATGAAATAGTCTCTTATCCAAAGAATTAATGAGACGCAACGTTAACTTAATAGGATTAATGCAATACCTGAATTTTTTGACCAGTTACTGTCGATATTTCGCGATTGCTTGGTAAAAGTTGTTTGGTTAGACAAGCCCAAGTGAGAGAGAGAGAGAGAGAGGAACAAGGCTTTTCTGCGAAGATGAGTATTCAATATCAATCTCTTCGCAATCAGAAGAAGAGAGCATAGAGATTTTGAAATAAAAATCTCCGACGTTGGACGAAAAATTAGAGAAGGCAATTTACTCTAAAACAAAAGTTTATATTGTTCAACCAAAAAAAGTACTAGTTTTAACAAAATCAGGAAACAAGAGATGCAGGTGTTCGACTCGACTGAAAATCCATCACCAAACATTATAAAATTATGTGAGGCTTTAAAAACAATTCCTCCAACATCAGTTGAAACCGAGAGAGGAGCATTTTCTGCTGCCGAATTGATCGTCACAAAGCTTAGATCTAGGCTGAGTGATAAAAGTATAAATTGCTTATGCTTTCCGAAATCCTATTTTAAAAATGAATAATAAATTTATTACATATTTTTGTATTTTTAGCTCATTATATAAATAAGTATTCATTTTAGAATTTATATGTATCCTTATTTTATATAATTAATATAAATATTAATATATATTATTGATTTTAATTAAAAATAACTTGTTTTTAAATTTTTTTAAAATTTTGATGTATATTCGGGAATCCCGGGAATGACAATTAGATTCCCGGGAAATCAGAAACCCTAGTACACAGCTCTTCATGTATCCTCATGAATGTTCCGACTTGTAACCAAGGTACCAGGGCCTACAATGACGACTCAGCGAATAGAAACTGAGGTGACAGAGGCCATTGACTGTCTCTCACCATTTCATACTGCCAGACGCATTCGACCAGGAATTTCAAGGATGGAGGAGAATTATTTTCAGAAATGAGTCCCGCTTCTGATAGGGCCCCGATGATCAGCGAAGACGTATCCGGAGAAATCCAAAAACAGCGATGTTGATACTCACCTTACTATCGTCCGTGACACAGGCCAACAACTAGGGTTCATAGTATCGGGTGACATTTCGAATGATAGCCTTACCTCTTTAGTTGCCATTTGTGACACCCTTAGAACCCGGTGATACGTCACACACAACGAGCTTCTTCGCCCTGTAGTGTTGCCGTTCCTATCACGAACCCTTGGGATTGAGTTTCAACAGGATAATGCTTGGCAGCCCACGGTACATCTTTCTGTTGTATTTTTTTTCTTTTGATTTTTCCACATTTTCTTAGCCGATGCGGTCATCAGATCTCTTCTCAATAAAACATATTTGGGCTTTGATGAGTAGGCCTCTCTACTAATTCTATGACTGAATGCTTTACCAAATAGCAGTTTGTATCAGAGCCAGAGGTAAGCCAACGCATTATTATTATTATTTTATCTTGAAGCTGCATTTCCCGAATAAAACATAAAGCATTCCATTCTTATGATATTGTTAGCATTTCGTTCTTAGTACATGTACATCACATGTAAATCGATTTTCGTCCATTCGGATATATTCTTGGTGCTTCACTTAAAATATATATGTAATAATTGACGTTAATTTTCTCTTGAGGGCTTTTTCATTTGTAATGGTGCTGAGCCTTCCAGGACTTCACGTAAATAATCCACTACTAGTTTACTCACCTAACGGGATATAACTGTGTAACTGAAAAACTTCAAAATTATGTACTCAGCGTTTTTGGATTAGGAGTTATATAATATACATCGTTCGATATATTTCAACCTTTCATGGAAGTCATATGATATTAGAAAAAGTATATATGCAGTATATAAACTGCATTTTTCTGGAAAATTCAAGCCGCTTTTTATGTTTGTTATGCTGTTCAGCTATTTATGGTGACGCGTTTTTTATGCACAAGTGTGATATGTCTTTATATGTTCTTCATGTAAAATAAATGTGAATCTAATGTAACAAGCCTCATCCATTACAACAAATAAGACTATCACAATAGAAAAAATTGATTAACTAAAATGTGAGTCAAGAGTAAGAGTTTGCTATTGTACTACTGTAGCTAATATTTCTTACTGTCTTGACTGGTTATACTTAGGTTTGTAACTATTTGTATACATGTGACAAATCTATTCGGAACTTTATCACTAACCTTCTGAGTCGTCCTTTTTAGGGAAATTTAATTCCCTACCTGTTTCCAATCAACTCCAAAAAGCGGACAGGATTCCTTGTTATGCAGATTAGATAAAGTATTTAAGTCAAATGGAATAGTAAAATGAGAGCAGTAGGAGATAGAGATTGAAGCAGAAAGTTATAGTGAATTTGAATTGAAGATTTCTTGTTGTAGATAATTTAATCTCAAGAAGAGTTGAGATTCCGAGTGGTAAATATTGATTTATAATTAAAGTCTCTTTAAAGTTTGAGGAGTGAGATTAAAGTTAAATGTTCAATAGGAACATTATTAAAAATAAATCTGGGATCTCTTATCGTGGTAATCTCTGCGTGATCGTTATTTAATTGTTAATTAATTAGATCATTAATTAATTAAGTTAATTTAAAGGATATTACCTTTAAAACCTCATAATACTTGTTAGATATATTTGTTAATAAGTCTTTGATTCTATTTGGATAAGATAACCAAATAAAGAAAGTTGTTTATAAAAATGGCTACTGGTTTTTACATGACTCCTATTTATTCTCGTTCTCAAAGTGAGGTCCTAGGAGATCATCACATACATTATTTGGATTTTATATATATGACATGTTTTGAATCAGAATCAGACTTAATTTTAAAAAGGAGCTCAATTCAATCATTTCTACATCACTTCTGACACTAAGAGCAGAGAGGAAAAAGTACGCCACGGGGTGTTTTAAGTGGGTTAACACTTAAAACATAGATGCGGTAAGTATCGCGGATTTCATGATTGTACTTGAAAGTTAATGCTGACATATAGGGCTACTAAATCTAACGATCTGGAATTAGGCATGTTTATTGGCTAGGCCATATGTTCGGAAGAAATAAATGGGTGATTAGTTTGACACTTGAAGATGAAATGAAAAGTATGAGTTAAGTGCTAGATAGGGAATTTAATTTTTTAATCTAATTTAATTATCCTTACACACACACACACACACACACATATATATATATATATAGTAATTATAATTATTACTTAATTAGTCTGTATTTCTGCTTTTGATCTACATCTGCAAAATTTCTAATGTTAAAAGTAAAGTCAATGGCTTATTTACATCATTTAATATTTAAATACATCAAATTATTTAAGTAAAATTATGAAAATAGTAGACAAGAAAATATAGACAAGAAAAGAAAATTTTAATTTTAGCAACAACATAAGTAGTGTACAATAATACAATAAAAATGCAAAGAATTAGTAATATATATAGTTATATTTTTTTTATAAGATGTATCATTGAATATTATTAACCATTTATGTTGTTGAATAGAATGCAATGAAGTCTAATATACACTTTGAGTCCATTGTAAAAAATAAATGAATGTTTTGGATTCAATACAATGCATTAGATGAATACAAATAAAACACTTAGTATAAGCCTAATTATATTTCTGATTAACTTATATTTAATAACTGTGTTTTAAAAAAAACATTTCCTACATTATATATGAAATCAGGAAATACAATTCATGTGTCCAAGTGTGACATTTCAATGTGATAAATGTAAGTCACTTTAAATGTCAAACATATAAATGACATAACATATTTATAAGTGTAAGTTATAAACAAAGGTATAATATAAGTTGAAATATATATAAAAAACATAAGTAATACTTATCACGCCACTGAATGTGACATTGTGCGCCCTAAAAATATTCATACACTAAATAAAATATAAAATAGCAGTGAATAGTGTAATTCTAATGCGATGAATAGTGTAATTCTTTATAATATTGTAAAGAAATAAATGATGCTTTTAAATAGATCAGATATGTATAGTGTAACAGTCACATAGACATGATAATCTCTCGTTTTGAAATCTGTCTAATATTCCATACCATCATTTAATTACATACATTCCTCCAACGTCAGTTGAAGCCGAGAGAGCATTTTCTGCTACTGGATTGTTCGTTACAAAGCTTAGAACTAGGTTCAGTGATAGAAATATTAATTGCTTATGCTTTTTGAAATCTTATTTTAAAAATGAATAATCAATTTATTGTATATTGTTTGTATTTTTTAGCTCATTATATAAATAAGTATTACTTTTGGAGTTTATATGTATCCTTATTTTATATAATTATTATTGATTTTATTTAAAAATAACTTGTTTTTAAATTTTTTTGAAATTTTGATGTATTTCCGGGAACGACAATTGCATTCCCGGGAAATCACAAACCCTAGTGCTGATGCATTTATAAGTGAATATATCAGTGTAAATGTGCGTTTTTTTTTTTTTGGTAAGCCCGAATGTATTTTTTTTTAATTTTCAGTAAACTGTTAACTTTTTAAAAATAATCATTTGTTTTCGACTTTTTAATATGCTTGCGCCTCCTTCGTAGGATTATCACGCCCCCTTAGTTTGAGAAACGCTGCTTTAAGGTAAGTCTTCTCATGGTGTGGCACTTTTACCAATAATTTGTACTTACCTTTACTGATTTTCAGTTAGCTCTCTTAATAAAAGTAATTTATGATACAGAAATACTTAACTTGTCAGTCAAATATTTTAGCGAAAATGTACATACCAGTCATTTTTTTTCACTAAATACTAATTATAAAGGAAAAAGAGGAAATATTTTTTTAATGTATCCGTTCGGAACCGTGATTTTGCAAAAGCGTATAAATGGATAATATTTATGATATTTAGTGTCACTTATTAGAAAATGTATGTAAAATTGTTTTAAGGATAGATAGTATTACAATAAAAAATTATTTAAGTACAATATTTTGACAAAAAATTAACCTAGAGTGACCTGTTTTCAAAATAATCTCTTTTTGTGAAAAATGCTTCTATTATAATATTTCGCCTGTATATAGCTCAGACCTCTGTACAGAGGCTCAACTAGAATTTTGAAATATATAACTCAAAAGTGGGTTTATCCATGTTTTACGACAACAGAGGGGAGAAATTTTAAGAAAAAAACGCCAATAATTATTTCAATTGGTTGTAACTCTGAAAATAATGTGAATTTTTTCTTAAAACAATTTTATACATGTTAATCTAAGTGACACTAAATATCATGAAAATTATCTATTTATGCACTCTTTTAAAAATTACGGTTCCGAACGGAGGCGAATACCTTAAAAGGGATAATTATTTTTTTTTAATTATTCATTGAGGCAGGACATTGAAGAGCCACAACCTTCCATGCGAGCCGCGGTTCGCCGACTTCTGCACAAAACGTAAGTATGCAATTACATCAAATTTAAATTGCATGAATTTATTATTATAAGTGGTATCAGTAAAGAATATTGCAAACTTCACTCTACAAAATGCTTATGAGATATTTTTTGTGTCGGAAATACTAGAAATTATTATAATGGAAACTATAATCAATTTCGTAATATAGATCCGGGTTTCACAGAAGTTTTGTAGTTTTTATAAAAGAGATAGATTAGCTTGCCCCCCTCCCCACACGGACTCGTAGCTGCTGTTTCATGCATTCGAGCCTAGTACGGCTGAAGACTCGCCGTGCAGAGGTAGTCGATGCACCTTAAATATGTCGAGGCTCAAACATTCTCCTAATGGTGTGGAAGTAGAGAGCGGGTGCAATCTCAGGAGTCCTCCTCGTCACTTGACCAAGGTTCAGAGTTACGAGGTTCGTCACCAAAATCCCTCGAGTAACTGAATTCACTCACTTTCTAGAATTAAAAAAAAACTTAGTAATTTAGGCTAATTTTCACTTTATTCGAATGATGCACGCAGGTTAACCCTTTAAGAATTCAGAAACAAAGGATAACCTCTTGTATATTCGATAGATTTAAAAATTATTTTCAATCATCAGGGCAAATAAAGAATAAATTAGCCAAATAAAATTATATAAGTGTAAATACGGAAATCTCACGAAAACTATTTCTCATTCAATGTTCCAGTATTTCGTATAATTATAATCTAGATTATTTTCGGTTTAGATGAATATTTATAGTACACATTATTACTACAACTTTGTATAGATAAATGTCTTGTACAATAACATCACGTATTTCCGATAGAATTTGTATCAGTGCCACCAATATTTATTAAGCACCTCGTAACCCTTCTTGTTTGAAAAACCCACCGTTCTGTATGCCAGTGATTCTTATCATTAACAATTTAATGGAATGCCTTCCAACATATGTTTAATAATTTTATTTTAGTAAAACATTAGTAAATATTCTTCACATTACTGATTATAATTTATATTATACTGATTGTAATTTTTACTAAATATCCCACTCTAAAATTATTTATTGATAAAACCACACTAAATTGAACAATGTGTTTTATTTTAATGGTATACACATTTTTAAGAAACCTTTCAGGACTATTATAAATCATACTTTAAATAATGTCGAAGTGCTTAGTAAAATTTAAAGAAACTAACTATTCCAAAAAATTCTCTTGATACATAAGAACCAAAATAAAGTTAATCACCACTGCTTTCTCATGAAAACATATTTCATAACCAAATACATACTTCATATCTGTTAAGCAACCTAAACAATACAAAAATTATTTAAATTAAAAAACTAATTTTAAGTACTCAAAATAGAAATCAATAATTACAGTTAACATATTGATCCTTTTTCCATAAAAAAAAATGAAGAGTAATATAATTCGTTTGGTATAAGCAAAATTTAAAAAGTTATACCTACAAAAAAATCTGAAGACATGTTAAAAATTAAAAGATAATTAAATAAACAATACTTGTGTTCCAAATAAATAGATAAGTAAAAAAATCATTGATTTAAATTTATTTAGAGTATGAAGATTATACTTAAATACGTTACTTACACACGTTTCGAAACAGAACATTATATTTCATGCGTTTACATTTTTAGTTGTTAACTTTTTGAAGAATTTTTTCTCAATAGTATTGCTTTTTGAGCAGAAATACTTCTTTTGCGGATTATTTTTTTTATTAATAGTTCATAAAATTCAAGTAATTAAAGCATTTGGAACCACAAGTCTCGCATTTGGATGGATAGTATTTTCTTGCATCAAAGTAATCACACCCGGCATTTTCTAGCGAGAGCAATGTAGGCCATTCGTCTCGTTTTGCTATGCTTTCCAAGGAATAAGTTTCTTCAAAACATTCTATTTCAGATTCATTCAAAGAAAAACTGTAATTATAGCCATTAAATCTCTTTTCAACAAAATGTAAGCAATACTTTCCAAAAATGCTCTCCTGAAATTCACCCTGCGTTGTGTCTGTCGTAAAATGTTTTAAAAATTCTTGGCAAAATAATTTGAAATTATCGTAGAATTCTTTCGATTCGAAAACCTTCCTGAAGACTCTATCATGTAAGACATCTAAGCAAAAATCATTAATATAAAGAATCCTGAAACACCTGTATTCTTGGAAAAAGTGGAAAACTGATGCTCCTAGGAAAGCAGCAACAAACAAAAAATTAAGAAAGGATGGCTCAGGCACCTCACATAACTTTAAACATCCAGAGAGGAGAAATTCAGCAAAACTAATTTCGGATAAATCGAGCACATTTCTTCACTTTCTTTAAATTCTTTTTTAAATTTGTCGTAAAAAAAGTGTGCACTGAGATCTTGTACCACACGATCTACTCCAAGACATGCAGTATAATTCACCAGCTCTAATTCATCACTAATTTCTTGGTAAAGATCAGTAGAAATCAAAGTTTTTAACAGGATGTATGTCTTGAAGGTTTGAAAATCACAGAATTCACTGTCATCTCTTATATCTGACATCACTGTAATTTCTTCTTCAGAAAGGAATGTTTTTAATTTTTAGTTTATTTTCTCTGGAATATCACAGAAGAGCTCGAAACCATAGAACTTATTCCAAATTTACTCTTTTCCGCGTCTTTTGCCCTTCTCGTTCACTTTTTCCCCGTTTTAAAGCTGTAAGTACCCAGAAGTTAAAATGAATGCTTTAGCATTTGAAGCGAGTAATACGGCAGAAACAGCTATCAAAGACCACGTGAAAATGTTAACTTGCACTCTGTTGCTCTTACGGTTAAAATAAATGCTGAGACAGTTAAATATAAGTAGTTAAAGGTCCTTCTTAGACGTTTGAATAGCTTGAAAAAAAAATAAGAGGGGAAGGAATTGACAGTTTAAAAGGCATCTGAAAGTCATACAACGCTCATCCTTTGAAATGGAGTAAATAGTTCCTTTACACTCAAAACGAATCTCTCCCCTTCCAAATATTTTCTTGGTTTTAATGTAAACCTTTCTTTTTGGTCTTTTCTGTCTGTGTATTTTAAATAAAATTTGGTTCAATTTTGTAATACATATGTTTCAGCAAATTTCGAGTAAAATGTGATTCTGCAGTCCAATAAACACTTCTGTAAAACATTGCAGAAACTCTTGAAAGTTAAACTTCTCAAGGTTAATGCTCTGCTTCCCCCTTTTTACTTTCCTTACTAAGAGGGGGAAGACAAAATGTATGGCTATTCACTCCCCACCAGTATTTACATGTGTTCTTGTATCTTGCAGAACGGCACAATACATCATTTTCCCTTTTCCAGGAATAATGAACTATCCATATCGTTGGAGCATTTCTACACCCCAAAACATTTTTCTTTATTTTCAATATATTGTCAACTCTCCTTCAAATTTAGGATCTCATTTACTTTTTAATGAACTAATTTCATGTGCTCCGCATTTTTTGATTATTTAATTCATATGGGAAAATATCTTTAGTGATAATTAAATATATCGGATGAGCAAAGCGCGTTACTGCTTATATTTTACAGTGGTTAATTGCTAAAAATACATTCTTCGAGACTTAAAACTGGACACCAAATTTATTAACATCAAGTAGTTTATAGAATGAAGATAAACAGAAAAATATGTAATTTTGTTACGCTAATTCTGGTTTTAAAAATTACACGTGCGGAAAATATTCACACACAGTTTCAAATGTTAATTTTGGTATTTCTTCTTTAAAAAAAACAAAAAAAAAATTTTATCTATACTCAAAATTTATTAAAAATATTTTCATATCCTTTATTAAATTCTCTTCCGTAAGCCCCAAAAAGAATATATTTGTAGCATTAGCGATCAAAATTCATTTTTATGTAATAGTATATGAAATTTATCACTAGCATATATTATATTTAATACAATAGGGAAAATTTATAAGCCTTAACATTTTTACACAGAACTGATGATGAACAGAAATTATGTCATGTTTTTATTCAGATTTATTATCATACTATTATTCATCATATTTTCTGTATAACCCTAGTTTTGAATATTGTGATACAGGATTCAAGCTTTATCTTATCTCATTTCACAAAACACGTTGAATGAAAGCTGGAATGTAATGATAAAGAGATCATTCTCTCCAGCTTTCAACTGAGAATCAAAACATGTATAAATTTATTCAAGTTTGAATATTTGATGGAGGAAATTCTTTCTCCCCCCCCACCCCATGCTATCCTCAAAAGTATTATTTGTTTAGTTATATTTTATACTAGCTGGTATACCCGTTCTTCGCACGGGTGAATTTAAAAATTAAAAAATACAGACTGAAGGATAAAAAAGTTTTTAATGGGTTAATTTTACTTGAATTGTATAAATTTAACAAAAAAAACAGCTTTTTACATTACTCAGCTGAACGAAAAAACCATGTTTGCTAATTTTTAAGTCTTTAGATATAATTGCTGATTTTTTTATTATTGTTATTATTATTTATGACGCCCCGTCACTTTCTTGTGGGTCGATTTTTGAAAACACCTACCTACTCAGCAAAAGTAACACATTGTTACAAATTTTGTGTAAAAAACGCTAAAAATAGTGTAAAAATTTTTTATCTGGATGTGTAATACGTTAATATTACTTTCTGATGCATTTATTTTATGTTAAATAGCTGTTACCCGCGACTTCATCCACGTGGAATTTAACAAAAAAGTGTTTATTCACTTCGCAGAGTTTACGAAAACTTTTCTTCTATCTTGTGAAACTATGTTTCTTTTTTGTTTTATTTTTTTTTTTCCTTTACTTTTTGTTAAGCAAGGCGTGAAAGGGACGCATGACCTTTGATGGGGTCAATGGGGTGAGGACTAAAATCTTAGGATCAAAAAAGGTCTATGTAGCAAGCAGGTTGAAACGAGAACACAAACGAAGTCGCAAGGAAGGGAGTGAAAGGGACGCATGATCTTTGACAATGCAGTTAAGGACTGTAAAATCATTAGGATCAAGACATGAACGGGAAATGTCGCGAATGGCAGCAACTTTATCGAAGAAAAATGTGTGATATAACTGCTAGCAATCGTTGAGACAGAAGGATCGCGAAATAAAATTATCCCTATTAAATAAAAATAATCCCTATTGAATAAAAATAGTCCCTATTGAATAAAAATAGTCCCTATTGAATAAAAATAGTCCCTATTGAAATAAATAATCCCTATTTGTATCGGATATTGCTCACTATTTCATTAGTTTTAATTTTATTTTCTTGGAATCCCAATTTTTTTTTCTAAAATAAAAGTAGCCTAAGTTATTTCTTATAACATTAGCTATCTGCCAGTGAAAGTTTCGTCAAAATTGGTCCAGCCAGAACAAACAGACAGATAGGTAGATAGACAGACACAGACAGACAAAAATTTTAAAAATTGATTTTTTCGAGTAAGTACCGTATATACTTTTAAATGCATTTAGTAAGAAGCTGTTAATCCAAATTACAAACAGACACTTCAGTTTTACTTATATGTATAGATAAATCGCATCAAACTATGGACATACTAGCTGTTATACCCTTTCTTCGCAAGGGTGAATTGAAAAATTAAACGATACAGATTGAAGGAAAAAGAAGTTTTAATGAGTTAATTTTACGTGAATTGCAAATTAAACAAAAAAAAAGCTTTTTGCATATCTCAGCTGAACAAAAAAAACCCTGTTTGTTACATTTTAAGTCTGTAGATCTAATAGCTGATAAAAAGGATTTCTTTTTCATCTATAACTCGCAATAACTCTTGTGGATGGATTTTTGAAAACACCTTCCTAAGCTGATCTCAGCTGAGCAAAAGTAGCACATTGTAACAAATTTTGTGTAATGAACGCTTAAAATAGTATAAATAATTTATATCTGGAAGTGTGATACATTAATATTACTTTTTGTTGGATTTATTTTATGTTAAAATTGTAATCAGCGTCACACTCCACCTGTTCAAGCTTTTGCTGCTCCTGGCGCCTAGCGTAGACAAAACAAAATGCAAAGTTTTGCTTCACACATATAATGTAGATATATGCTGTCGCGCAGTAGCGCACACAGAAGTTTTCCAGGGGGTCAAGGGTCGAAAGTCCACCATTCTTGTATCATACTCCTTTTGATTTTGTTGATTTGGGGGAACAAAAGACAGTAAAAAACTAATTATTGTATAAACAATTAGTTTTAAGTAATAAAATTAATCATTAAAACAAACATTTAATTACATTTTACGTATTAAATACTTAAAATTATAATCAACCGGGAAAAAAATCAAGGGCTTTGGGGGGATCCGGACCCCTAGGACACCCCCCTTGTGTGCGCCACTGCTGTGTCGCGGGCTTTTTTGCAGATGGTAGAATTTTTTCCTACTTACTTGACAAGTATTGTTATATTCTGGACACTTCACACAATATCTTTATTAATTATAGCCTATGTGTTATTCTGATGTATAAGCTATATTATTGTAAAGTTTCTTTAAAATCTCTCCGTTCATTTGTTTTTGCGTGAAAGAGTACCAAACATCCACACAAACTTTCCCATTTATAATATTAGTAAGGATTATTCTCATGACCAGCGAATGCCCAAAGAAATATTTTAGCTATTCATAATACAATTTCTTTTGATACACAGGCTAACATATCTCCAAAGTTATTTTCTAATAACAAGTTCTACGATTTCTGCCTCCTCTTTTTGTCCTAACACTCGCATACATAAATCTATGAAAATCTCCTATATATTTTATTTTTTGTCACCTTCACTGAACGCAGGAACGTATGTAAAATGTCTGCAAAACAGCTCATGGTATGCATTATTTGGAAAATGTTCTTTCTACTACATAAATAGTACTAATTGCTGACGTTTTGTATACGAAATTTCCTATCTATCTTTTCTTACTTGTGCGCTATTAATTCAGTTCAGTATAATCTATACATCTATACACAGAAATAAAAATGAAGTGTCTGTAATTTGGAATTAACAGCTGTTTACTAAATGCATTTAAAAGTATATACGGTACTTATAGGAAAAATCAATTTTTAAAATTTTTGTCTATCTGTTTGTTGGTTCCGGCTAATCTCTGAAACGACTGGACCAATTTTGACGGAACTTTCACTGGCAGATAGCTAATGTTATAAGGAGTAACTTACGCTACTTTTATTTTAGAAAAATACGTTAGAGTTCCGAGGAGATAAAATTAAAACCAAGGAAATAGTGAGCAATATCCGATTCAAATAGGGATTATTTATTTCAATAGGGATTATTTTAATTCAATAGGGATTATTTTATTTCGCGAGCCTTCTGTCTCTCAACGATTTCTAGCAGTTATATCAAACTTTTTTGTTTGATTAGGCTGCTGACACTCACGACATTTCCCGTTCATGTCCTTTGATCCTAATGATTTTACAGCCCTTAACTGCCTTGTCAAAGGTCATGCGTCCCTTTCACCCCCTTCCTTGAGGCTTTGTTTGTGTTCGTGTTTCACCTTACTGCTACTCAGACCTATTTTGATCCTAATGATTTTAGTCCTCACCCCATCGACAGTGTCAAAGGTCATGCGTCCCTTTCACTCATTGCTCGACAAAAAACAAAGAAAACAAAGAAGAAACATAGATTCACAAAGTAGGAGAATGACATTATACTTATAGGATAGGTATTTCTTTACGTAGAATGCATAATTATTAAGTTTTCGTTAACTCTACGAAGTGAATAAACACTTTTTTGTTAAATTCTACATAGACGAAGTCGCGGGTAACAGCTATTTAACATAAAATTAATGCATCAGAAAGTAATATATATTAACGTATTACACATCCAGATACAAATTATTTACACTATTTTAAGCGTTTATTACACAAAATTTGTAACAATGTGTTACTCTTGCTGAGCAGGTAGGTATTTTCAAAAATCGACCCACAAGAAAGTGACGGGGCGTCATAAATAATAATAATAATATTAATAATAATTCAGCTATTAAATACATTTAAAGACTTAAAATTTAGCAAACATGTTTTTTTTTCAGCCGAGATATGCAAAAAGCTTTTGTTGTTTAATTTACAATTAACGTAAAATTAACTGATTAAAAACTTCTATATCCTTCTGTCTGTATTGTTTAATTTTTCAATTCACCCGTGCGAAGAACGAGTATACCACCGAGTTATTTAATATAAAAGCAATTAATGATGGGATATTTACATCGGAGGGAGAAAGGAATAGTTTGTGTTCTTCAAAATACTTAATTTTTTATCGCTAACCGAACTGACTTTTTTAAACAAAAGAATATGTGTAAAAAAAAAATCTTTTTATTAATAATATATTTCTTCATTACACTTTTCTACCACACCCCCTCCCCCGTCAATCAAAGTTCAGAAATGCAGAGATATTCGAAAGTCATTTCTATTAAACTAATTATGTCCTTTATAATTTCCACTACAACTAATTCAGTAAATTTGCACTTGTAATATTCCACTCTATCCACTTTGTATTATATATACATACATAATCGCTTTGATTTCCTACTTTTCTGTTCATTTAAAAAATTATGTAAGTTAAGGTGAGACAGTGAATCTCTAGTGAATGTCATTAAACTTATATGCTGTACATTACAGAAAAGGATGTAAAAGGAAAAATTTTTCTTTCAAAAGAGTGGTTCAATGTTGAAAAATATTTGGACCCCCCCCCCCTTTTGAACTTTACTCCGCAATTTTAGAAAAATATTCCTATGAGAAAAATAGAACACTGGGTTCAGGTCTTTAAAACAGGGAATTCCAAACATGTGACCAACACGTTATCTGTTTATTTTTGTTCCATGACATTCAGTACCATCCATCACTGGCAAAAAGGGGAAAATACAATGTTATCGAAAATTCCGTCCATGCATTGTACTTTTCTTAGTGAAACTACCAATCTCATAGGGCAGGGGTGTCAAACACGTAGCCCACCAGTACATACCAGCCAATTTTTTTAAAATTTTTTTAAATATCAGGCTTTTAAAGTGTATTCATTTTGAAATTTATATTTGAGGTGAGCCTTATATATAAATCTACAACTATTTGTGACTTACCTTCCTCTCTCTCTTCTTGTTTTAAAAGAAATCCTTTTTGAAAGAAATGGCCTTTATTTTTAAAAAATAATTTTTAATTACCTCATTAAAAGTTTTCATTTAATTTTACTATAGTATATTATTTTTTATTAAATTCTGAAATGCACTGCGAAAATTCTGAATTATAGATGATATCCTGATTCATCGCGAGTGCGACTTTTATTTCTCTTCCTCCTTCTGTGTTTGGAGTGTCCAATTGGCAAGAAGCGGTCAGAGGTGATTTAAAGGTTTAAAGTATATTCAAGATGCTTAAGAGGCCCTTAGACAGAAATCGAAACTCAAAAATGATGAAAGCGCTCTCTTCTGGGAGGGGGGATTGGACGTGTCCAAAGGAACGGCGAAGTACTTATATCGTACTGGTCGTAATGATCGAAGGTAAATAGTTCCTTCATAAAAGATGAATTATATGCCATTTTTTTTTTTAAATTTCCATTATTTTCTCGATTTTGAAATAAACTTTTTTGTTATGCTACTATTCTTCCAAATTTTCGTTTACTTTATCCAACTTTCTGATGATTATGTTCTGTCATGATGAAAGAAAATGACATCACTTTTAGAAACATCCCCTTTTTCACGTTTAGGGATGGCTTCTGTTCGTTCCCAATCGTTTGAAACACTAAAGCCCACAGTTCTTCCTTCGGTGAGCGCCTCTGTTTCTCAGCAGATTTGTTCTGCCCATCTTTTTTATCATTCATTTTATTAATTTTCCTCTTATACTTTATGTCACCCCATTAATTCGGCTCTAAATTTATCAATTCTGATAAGGAGGTTCGTCCCCCATATACGGACAGGAACTCGGTAAATTACATTCCACTTGCCACACTAAAGCCCCTCCCCCTTCTGCTTTTGTTCAAAACTAAAGATAAGGAGAGCTTCTACATTCTTCTCGATTGGTGGGGTTCCAGTTTGACTTGTACAGTCTGTGACAATGTTTATATGAAACCAACTGATTTTTCTTTTATTGCTCTCTTCCCACATCATTCAAGTTTGTGAACTCGCATTCATAACCGATTGTTACGATGTCTGACATGGAAGCAGAAGATATTGGGATGCATTCGATGGATCCCGCCATCCTCTTTCCTGACTTTACTAAATCGAACGCATTCCAACCCCTCAAACGTGGAAAAGCCGCATTGGGGAAATGATAAGCGCCGCAAGCAGAAAGATCCCAAGAAGAAAGCCGTTGAGCCTCCACCAGAAGAAACCGACAACGACAAATGCCGTCGCCACAAGGAAATACAAAAACGTATTAAGATGATGAACGGTAGACTCTCCTTCCTCGAGCATTGTATCCAAAGTGAGAAGGAATTTCCCGACCTCACCGACGATGACGCCCTCGTTGGATTCCAAAATGAACATGATGAACTCTCTACCCAGAAGGAGCAAAACTTGGGTGAGTTAGCTTTGTTTCTTCCTTGCCCTGTACTGGATTGCCCGGAAAATCCCAAAAACTTCTCTAAGCAAAATGACCCCCCAGAACCATGTGTGAAAAAACACTTACGTTTAAAGAGCCACGATAGCAAGGAAATAGAAAATGACGACGGTGGTTTCGTCCCCTCCAAAAAAGTTTGCGAAAAAATTAAAACTTTCTGATCCCATTGCCGGGACCAGTCAGCCTGTTAACGTACAGAATAAATTCAGCAGTCTTGCTGGAAAGGAAGCTGAAACAACCCCCACGACTTCAAACCAAACAGCGGCACCAATTTCCGCCCGTCCTAGAGTCCCCCCAATTATGTTTAAACATAAGAAAACTAACTACAAATCAATCGCTAAAAACTTAAACAAAGATTTCCCTGACTGCGACGTTAAGCTAGCAGGGAAATATCTTAAAATCTTTTGTAAAAGCTCCGACGAACATCGCATAGTGACAGAACACCTCAAGAAAATAAGCGAGGAATTCTACGCGATTGTCCCACCAGATTCTCGCCCCCTGAAAATTGTCATCAAAGGCCTCCCGATTTCCACAGAAATCGGTGAGATCCAAGAAGACTTAACCTCTCAAGGATTTAGTGTAGAAAAGGTGGCCCAGCTCCCCCGATCTAAAACCAAATCCCCGCTCCCCATTTTCATGGTCGAGCTTGAAAAGAAACCAGATTCCCCAGATATTTTTAAAATGAAAAAGTGCTGCTGCCTCACGGTGCAGATCGACGCTTTCAACAGACGACCGGGGGTTTCACAATGTTACAACTGTAACTTGTTTAACCACTCGTCGAAAAACTGCTTTATGCGCACCAGATGTCTAAAATGCGGTGAATCCCAGCGTACAAATGAATGCCCTATTAAAGAAAGGATACAAAATCCCGTATGCATCAATTGCAATAAGACAGGACACATGGCAAATTGGAGCCAATGTGAAGAATTCCCCAAGAGAAAACTGCGAAAAGGTGAAACGGTTCGTAATCGCAACACCTCTACCGAAACTAACAAAACCCCAAAACAGGTCACCCCAAATCTCTCCTTCGCAGCTGCCCTCTCGGGCGCTTCAAATAAAAACAGTACTCCCGGAACTTCGGCTACCCCGAAGAAACCCCTCAACAGAGGAAAAAAGTAATGGAAATGACTTCGGATTCAAAGACGCGATAAATGCGCGACCTCACCGACGATGACGCCCTCGTTGGATTCCAAAATGAACATGATGAACTCTCTTCCCAGAAGGAGCAAAACTTGGGTGAGTTAGCTTTGTTTCTTCCTTGCCCTGTACTGGATTGCCCGGAAAATCCCAAAAACTTCTCTAAGCAAAATGACCCCCCAGAACCATGTGTGAAAAAACACTTACGTTTAAAGAGCCACGATAGCAAGGAAATAGAAAATGACGACGGTGGTTTCGTCCCCCCCAAAAAAGTTTGCGAAAAAATTAAAACTTTCTGATCCCATTGCCGGGACCAGTCAGCCTGTTAACTTACAGAATAAATTCAGCAGTCTTGCTGGAAAGGAAGCTGAAACAACCACCACGACTTCAAACCAAACAGCGGCACCAATTTCCGCCCGTCCTAGAGTCCCCCCAATTATGTTTAAACATAAGAAAACTAACTACAAATCAATCGTTAAAAACTTAAACAAAGATTTCCCTGACTGTGACGTTAAGCTAGCAGGGAAATATCTTAAAATCTTTTGTAAAAGCTCCGACGAACATCGCATAGTGACAGAACACCTCAAGAAAATAAGCGAGGAATTCTACGTGATTGACCCACCAGATTCCCGCCCCCTGAAAATTGTCATCAAAGGCCTCCCGATTTCCACAGAAATCGGTGAGATCCAAGAAGACTTAACCTCTCAAGGATTTAGTGTAGAAAAGGTGACACAGCTCACCCGATCTAAAAACCAAATCCCCGCTCCCCATTTTCATGGTCGAGCTTGAAAAAGAAACCAGATTCCCAGATATTTTTAAAATGAAAAAGTGCTGCTGCCTCACGGTGCAGATCGACGCTTTCAACAGACGACCGGGGCTTCACAATGTTACAACTGTAACTTGTTTAACCACTCGTCGAAAAACTGCTTTATGCGCACCAGATGTCTAAAATGCGGTGAATCCCAGCGTACAAATGAATGCCCTATTAAAGAAAGGATACAAAATCCCGTATGCATCAATTGCAATAAGACAGGACACATGGCAAATTGGAGCCAATGTGAAGAATTCCCCAAGAGAAAACTGCGAAAAGGTGAAACGGTTCGTAATCGCAACACCTCTACCGAAACTAACAAAACCCCAAAACAGGTCACCCCAAATCTCTCCTTCGCAGCTGCCCTCTCGGGCGCTTCAAATAAAAACAGTACTCCCGGAACTTCGGCTACCCCCGAAGAAACCCCCTCAACAGAGGAAAAAAGTAATGGAAATGACTTCGGATTCAAAGACGCGATAAATGAATTAAGAAGATTCTTTCTTGACTACCCCTATCTTTTAGAAATGGGTAGGCAGTTTAGATACGCAAAAGATGAAGAGAGAATAGATATTTTCTATCAAAACCTCATTAAAAACCAAGATCGAAAGGCCTAACTTTAACGGTGATTAACGGTGATTATTAAGTCTGAGGTATCTAGACTGCGCCAGCAGTCTTCTGCCCTCTATCTGGAACTGCGATGTTCGTTG
This sequence comes from Trichonephila clavipes, assembly GCA_019973935.1. NCBI lineage: Eukaryota > Metazoa > Arthropoda > Arachnida > Araneae > Nephilidae > Trichonephila > Trichonephila clavipes. Next base: position 22,504 of record BMAU01017762.1, read on the forward strand.
TGTTGGAACTTTGTTGGAGGGGTGGGCGTGACTTCGAGAGAGATCCAATGTGATTGGCTGAAACCAGTTTCTGTGGTGTGGCTTTGAGATAGAATGGAAGTGAGCTCTTGGAATTGATTGCATGATCTTGATATTTTAAAAAGAATTAAAAGTTAAATATGGAAGAGTAAATTAAATTTAAAATAAAAGTAATAAGGGAAAAATTTTAGGTTGATTATAATGAGTAAAAATTAAAATGATAAAGTTTAAACTTTATCCATAATTGCTTCTGCGAGAAGGCAGGTTTTTTCTTCATCTGAGTTAGCTTTTTTGAATTTAGTGAGTAGATCTAGGATTTTGGGATTTTTCTTGACTAAATTAGAAATTATTTGGAAGAGTTCTAATACTTGAGTTAAGTCTGAGGTGCTGTTACTATCTTGACTAAGGAATCCATGGGGGGAATCTTCTTTTTTGTCATCGATAGGAATCTGATTGGGGACTTCGCCGCTAACAACGTTAGCGAAGGAAATTCCCTCTTTAATCCATTTAGAGGCGAAATTTCGCTTTTTCTTGGGGTCTCGAAAGGGGTTCCTTTTTTTTTCGGCTGGGGGAATTTGGGGCATTTAGTGTAGCATGCCGAGTGACCGTAGTCTTGGCAGTTGATGCAGAATGGATTTTCCTGTCTTTCTTTAATTAGGCAGTTTCTCGTGGCATGGTTCTTTCCACATTTTAAGCACCTTGGTTGCATGTGACAGTTTGCGGCGGTATGATAAAAGTTATTACAGTTGAAGCATTGGGTTATTCCTCTAACGAGGTAACCCTCAACTCTCACTTGTAAATAACTTAGGTGAGTTAAGTCGAAAATTTTGCTATTGTGCGCGTTTCTCGGGAGAATTATTAAGAAAATGGGAGGGGTTTTGGTTCTTTTAGAAGTAAGCTGAGTACAGCTTTCAATTTTGAAACCTACATCTGCTAGGTCGCTAGTAATATCATCGGTTTTAGAGGAGTTGGGGAGGCCTTTTAATTACTGCTTTAATGGGCTTATCTTTTTAACATCAATGACGTAAAATTCAAAATCTATGTCAGTTTTTAAAAATTGAATGAGGGATCTGCGTTCCTCATGATCATTAGAGAACATTTTTACAACATCACCAACGATTCTGTTGCGGAGATTTGGGAATTTATTTATTATAAGTTTCATCTGATCACGGAAATTATCTTTTATTTTAAGCATTACTGGGTAGGGGGGTTTAGTCGGGGGAGTAATTGTTTCGGAAATTACATTTTCATTCGTAGGGAGTGGATGCTCGACATCCTGTTCGAGATCGGAAAAATTATTTTTTGTTTCTATCGGGTCCTGGGTAGAAATGGGGAAGACGGGCCGAGCCGTCTTTTTCGGAAAAATAAATTCCTCCGAAGATTCCTTAGTTCTATTTTTTCGCTTTTTATTTTGTTTTTTCTTCTTGACATTATGATTAGTTTTATCTTCTTGATTAGTTTTATCTTCTTGACATTATGATTAGGATTCACTAACGTTAGAATCCTCAACAAACGGGGGAATTTTATGCTCTTTGCAATCATCTCTTGTACATGGGGGAAGGGTTTTGAGCTCACTTACCAATTCGTCTTTTTTCTTAGCCAAGTCGTAAGAAGTCATCTGGTAGAGTTCAAGGAAGGAGAGCTGTGAACAGTATCCCTGAGTTTTCGCAGGCTGCGACTTTTGATTGTCGCGTCGGTGAGAAATCCATAAAATCGCTGATATCACTGATATCGCTCATGATTATAAAAAGGTCGTAGAGCTCACTGGTGCGTGGTCTCCGTTTGTTGTTTTTTGAAAGGCCTAACTTTCTAGTTCCTCTCATTTCAAATACCTCTCCATTGCAAAGATTTATTGTTTTTTTTCAAACCCGCCTCCCTCGTAAGCTCGCTCCGCCCACTGACCGGGAAACCCCCGGCCAATGGTCGAAGCGAGACACTCTTCCGATTCTCGGTCGCAAATGCGACCCCGTCTTATTTTTAGCAATCCAGTACTATTTATTTCCACTTAATTTTAACAAGGGCAAGTAAGATTTTCAATGCTACTCCCCAAGTGTTCGATAAGAGATTAAGACCTCTTCGGAGATCAGGTGCTCCGCTTGTTACTGTCAACACCTCAAGTTTGTGAAGGACTAAAGATTCCAAGTTCAAAAAAGGTCATGAATACAAAGCTGTACTCTCAAGCGTAGTTCTCGCTGTCCGATCTTGACTTAGAACAGGGATGGCCAAACCAAATGAAATTGCAGGCCACTTCGGAATATATCCTGCGGGCTGCATATAAAGATTATATATCTTTAAATTTAAATCCATTACAAACATTTATTGGAGCAAAATTTAAAAAAAAAATGGAATGAATTATTATTGATTTTATTATTTTTCATCTATGCAGGCATAGATAATTTAATAATAATGCAATGAATCAATGATCTTTTTTTCGCACAAACTGTCGAAGTCTAGGTCTATTGAGATTAAATGCAATCACATTACGTATTCTGAGTTTAATTTGTTTTTGTATCCACTCACACTGAAAAATATATTTCACTTAAAACATAATTTTCTGAATGGCATTAAAATGTTTATAGCTGTGTGAGATGTACTGTGTATTTTAGGAGAGATAGTTTGTAATATAAAATTTAGGAGCTGTTCTTGTTTAAATTTAGATTTCAACATCGAATGTGTTGATACGCCGGTAAGTTCTTTCCTCTCCTTCATTTTACATGTTTTTTTCCCCACAAATGGAAAAAGATGCATTTTCCATTAGAAAATATTTAGTTTTGCTAGACATTGTGCTGACGAGTATAAAATTATCTCGTGGAACCCAAGGTAGTAAAAACACACACACACACAATAGAATATTCACAATCTAATAGGAAGTATATACATACAAAGATAAAATGTGTGTTTTAATATTCTTCTGTTATATTATAATAAAAATTAAAAAGGTGTTACAAAAATAAAGCTTTATACATAAATAAAATTTTCAGTTTTAATGAATAAGATGCGCTTTAAATACTTGAAATTATACAAATTTCATTAGGAACGTGAGTCCATTTTGCATATATAAGTTTCTTTTCATTTTTTGTGACTCGTGGAACCCCAGGGTTCCGTGGAGCACAGTTTGAATTGAGGAACCCCACGAACTACAAGGAATTGGGGGGACTCCATTCCATTATTAGAAAAATATATACTGAAACAATATTTAAATTTAATCAACTTGTTATTGGTACTTTAAAGATTGTAAAAAGTATTGTATTTCTTATGAGAAAAATTCATACTATTTTAATATAATTCCCCCCCTGAAGTAGATGGTTTGATAGATGTTAAGTTTGTAGAGGCTCAGTCTTGTTGGCAGGATGGGGAAAAAAAGGGGGAAACTCAGGTGACGTCCTCGTCATTTATCCTTGTTGAAGAATAAAATGTATGTGCATACAAAACGAATGCATGACGTTTTCCTTTTCTCTGAGAAATTTTCTCTTACTCTCTTGATGTCAGAACAACCGGATGATTTCTATATTTATGTCCTTAAAATTTTTTTCTTTTTGTCTTTCGCTTATTTCCTTCCTCAAAAGAGAAACTCAAATTTGCTTTATAAGTACAAAAGCAAATAAAAGCATCACGATTATTTGTATTATTTTTGAAAAAGAATGCGTCAAACAGAAAAGTGTCGTGGATTACTTAAGCAATGGTACAAGAGAATGTATTCATATATTTAGAATAATCAATAGCAAAAATCTCTCAGCATTTCGCAGTTAACAAATAATTTTAGCTAAAATTAACGAGCCAAAAAGAGAGGAGGAAAATCAGAATTTCACGGATTCTTCCAATCTCCTGAGATGTCAAACATTAAAATTGTGGAATGATTTGCCTGTGCATTAAATATTATACTTAAAGCACAGTTTCCAGAGTGAGGGGCGAGGACCCTGTTCTACGTGTCACTCCACAGTAGTGTTTACGTAAAAAAACTATTTTATTGGTTGATTAGATACACACTTATGTTACAATATTAAAAAAATATATAAGGCAGCTTTTAATAGCTTGGCTAAATTTTGAAAATTTTAAGGGTACCAGCTTATTATATACTTTCAAATTTTAATTTTGCATTCATTGAAGATATGAAACTTTATATGAAGATTAACTAAAACAGAACAATAAAAAACAGATAAAACAAAAGCAAAAATTCTTTTTTGATTTATTTACATATTTTCATGAGGCGAAGTATTTACATATATATTTACATTACCTAACTAGCAATAGTTTTTAAAAGAGTTGATATTCAGGTATCTGAAACTTGGCAAAACACACGATTCTCAATTTTGGAAGTTTGTAAGAAAAGAATGTGAAAACTGATTCACTTTATCCTGATGATTCAAGAGGTATTTAATAAATATTAATTGTTCATTTTAGTGATTAACAAAATATAATTTGTCTAGTATATAAAAAAAATTAAGAAGTATAGAATAAAAAAAACAGAGAATAACTTATTTTAGAAGGCGTATTAGTAGTAATTTTCAAGTGCAAACTCAAAGAATGCACTGTACTTCCAAAAAATTGAGCAAATGTAAATAGTTTCTTGAATACGCTATGGATGCTTACGGTGGTATTCACTGCTAACCTGACCCAGCGATGAAATCTGGAGTTAAGTAACCGGCAGTCAACCCCAGGTTAGAACTCCAATTCACAGCTCTTTTTCGACCTCCGGTTCCTTGACTCAGAGTTCCTTAACCTGGATTTACTGGTCGATTCCCATTGGTCAAAATAAACCCCGTGACTTCCAGCTGGAGCTACAATTTTTACGTTCGCGTTTTTAACCTCGTGTATCGCTGAAATGAATGCCAACAGAATTTATTTTACGCAGTACGAAAAAGAGTTGGTGTTGGCTTTGATGAAGCCGCACTTACATATAATAGAATGTAAGGAAACAAATGCTGTTAGTAGCACACAAAAAAAAAAAAAATGAAGCGTATTTTGAAATAACGCGGCAATTCAATGACACTGACGGAGTGGTGAATCCGCGAACACCACAACAGATCCGTCAGTGTTATTTAAATTTAAAAAAGAAAATGGCAAAGAAAAGTAGTGTTTTGCGGCAAGAAAGGAGACAAACAAGGGGTGGTGAAGTACCCAAAGAAGCAGAATTGACGGACTTGGAGATGAGGTTTTTGGAGGAGCCGATTCTGACGCTGCCACTTTCCACGCCCTTTGACAGCGACAGTACAGATATCGAAATCAAAATTTTATCGGAGCATAAGGCGCTAGCCAAGTCTCCACTTTTTCAGTGTTCTCACTGAACTGAACTGATATCGAAATTTCAAGTAAGTAAATTTCTCGAGTTACTATATAATTAATTAAATTGTAGTGAGTAAAAAAAAAAAATGAAAGCTATTCGTTCATACTCACTCCGCATGGAGACTGTCTTGTCATTTTATTCTGTTTTAAATGATTAAAAAGTAAAATACTGTTTTAAAATTTTTCATAAGTTTCTTTAAAACTACCCAGTAAATAGTATTAAGGTAACATTAAAAAAAAGTTGCTGTAGATAGTTAATTTGTCAAGTAGAGATAGTTTCACTACTTGTACTAATTGCTTTATTTAAAACGTATATTTTTCTTTGAAACAGAACCTCAATACCCCAGTACATCAACTTCTGCTTTGTTGATTCCTCCTGTGACTCCTTCGCAGAACACTGACAAAATCACAGAATATGATATCTCGTCAGATCCTTCAGTAAGTATATTTTACTATTTAAACTCAGAAATATAAAATTTATTACAACTATCACGACAAATAAATTGGATAAAAATACTTGAGGTCATGAACTGTATTGGTAACAAAAATAAAGTAATAAATGTTATAGCCTTTTCTGGTTTTTGGTGATAACATTGCATATTTTTTCCTTCCAAACATGGTCAATTTATCATTTCAGAAATAAGTTTATGAATATAATATCAAAAAAAGAAAACAAGTTATATTTCAATCGATGCCATATTTGGAATTTGAATCAGTTTTGCTTTCGCCATAGTAATTTGGCTGCAAGTAATCATTTACTTTTAAATCTATCCAGCTGCTTAGGGTAACTGGAATGTTAAATTGCTTCAAACTTTGCTTCTTTTTTTTTTGTTTATCTTACTTTTAGAAAATAGAGCGTGTTTTGTTGCACAATTTACGATAATTCGATAAATAGAACTTAAGAAAATTCTATTTATAAAATGTAAGCAAATTTGATGCAACTATGATTTAGGTACATTTTCTTCAAAATCTGTTTTGTATTAATATGTATTATAAAATACTAATTTTTACTACACGAGGAATGTATTTTTTCAGTATTATATGTTCAACAATTACGAAAAATTTAAATGAATAGTTATAAAATTAAAAAACATTTTTTTGAAATGTCAATAACACTGCTACTAAATAGTTTCAATAAGAAACTTTTAATTTCTTGAATCAAGACACAAAACAGGATATTACCAATCTGGAAGTAAAAGGAATTTTTTATTTCACTAAGTAGATATGCATAGTTTTATTAGATTTAAGAACTAGTTTGTGTTTCTATTAAACATAGAATTATTTATTTTACAGAATGCAGTAATGGACATGAATGATTTGAAACCAACACCAAAAATAGCAAGGCCACTGAAGGAGACATTAGCTATGTTCCGAAAACGTGCCAAAACACCAACAGCTCCCTCCGCTGCTGCCAGAGCTGCAGCATGCATCGAAGAAGAACATAGAATGAAAATCAAATACATGGAGATGGACGAGGAAAGGAAAAAGGAAGAGCACCAGCTGCGGATGGAGCAGTTGAGTAATAACATGAAGATGGATGAGGAAAGAAAGAATGAGGAGCACAAACTGCGGATGGAACTGTTGATAATTAAAATTGCACATGCAAAGGAGAAAATGGAAGCACAGAAAATTTTAGTAACTGCCTTGAAAGGTGGCCCTAAAATCTATTTACAAAATACTGAATAAATCAATACTAATACAAAAACTTGTGATTTTTTGTTTATTAAAACTGATTTTTATAAAAATGTTTACAATGAGAAAAAATTTGTCACAATGATGTTTCTTTTAGCAAAACCGGCTGGGCAATATGGTCTTGTTTCAAAGCTCAGTGTTGCATCTTCATTTTCCAGCTCTAATTGGCGTACTAGAGCTTCTATCTGGGGATCTGCAGGTGGTTCAGGATCCTCTACAATAGTACATTAAATGATAAACAATATAATTATTATAATTGGGAATAAGTTGAAACTATGTATTCTTATAAACATCAACATGGTTCTTACTATTTTACCAAAACAAATAATTGTCAAATCATGACTTTTCTGCACGTAACTATGAATATGCATTTTAAAATTTCACTTTTCGGTGTACGAGCTAATGAATTTTTTCCTAAATATATATCTAACATTTTTTATGAATCTCACAGTTTTGAATTTTATTTAGATAAATTTATTATAATTTGATATATATACCATATTTTCCTGTATATAATCCGCAGCGGCGTATTATCCACAAAGCCTTTTTTTTGAGTAAAAAAAAACATTGTATAATCTGCTGCAGTTTTTAGGCCGAATAATACAAAATATAAACTGCCGATAAGGAGTGTCATTTAAGATAAAAAATACACAATAAAACTGAAAATAGAAGTAAGAATTTGTACAGGAAAAAAAATTTATTATGAAACGTCTTTTTAAATATGTATGATAATATTTTTTACGATAATCTCAATAACACAAAAAAATTCTTTGCTACTGCCATCTATGTTTTCAGTTGTCAAACAAAACATTCCATGCGGAAAAAATCTTTCTTTTTTTAATTTAGCAAGTTAACAGCAAAAAAATTAAGATCAAGACTGCTTTCCCACTGTAACTTTCTTTTAAAATCCTTTAATTTATTTCTTCCTCTAATTCTGGCCAGTGAGGATTACCACGATGTTCGGCACTTTAACGTCGATCACAATTTTCGAAGTTTGTCTAGTTTTTTCTCCACAAACGAATATTCAATTCGTCAACGTTGAAAAACTTCGCAGCTTCCCGATTTTGGTAACCTTCTCTATAACTTTTATCTTAAAGTTTGCAGTGTAACTTAACACTTTTGTTTTAACATGATGAAAACTTTCGAAAGTCGTAATAGCTCTAGTCAAGAGAAAATTGGAAATGACGCCAGCGACTCTTAACTGTTTTTTCCTTCCAAGGAATCGAATTCGTTTTTGAATGTAATTGGACAGAAACTAGTTATGGCTGATATGCATCATCTGAGTCATGAATGCGCCATCTATTGTTTATTTTATGAAACATAAATGGCATTTCTTTCAAAACTTTATTGTTCACTTTTCTGAAGGAGAATGTTTTTTCTCAGATAATCCGCGGTGGCGTATAATACGCACAACGAAATTTGAAACTTTTTTAACACATAATCCGCGGATTACATACAGGAAAATACAGTATATATATATATATACACATAAAAATATGTAATACAATGTTAAAAGAACTTGGACCTTAAAATGTTTTGATTTTGGTCCTAAAAATAGGACACTTTGCAGATATCATTGATGTATTAGCTATGATAATTTAACAGTCATAAACAAAGTGCCACTGCCCATTTTTAAACGCATTTTTTTACAAATCAATTCAAAGTATTTCCCTCCGAAATTTCATGTTTTGTGAATCAAAAAAATTTTCGTCTAGACAACAGTATAACAAGAATACAGATGTATTTTCCTCTCAATCTGTTTCATGCGTGTTCTTTGTAAAATACAAATTCTTTTAAAAGGAATATAATTTTTCTGCAGTATATTATCAAAAATTTTGAGTATTCAACATTTTTGTAAAAAATTTTCTAATCAGTTAATATTACCTTCTGGGTTTTTTTTTAAATTATGTTCAGAATGCAGAATATTATGTTTATAATTTATGAGTATTTTTTAAGATTTTAAATTAAGTACATATTTCATGCAAAGTACATTAAAAAATATGTACACAATTTGTAAATTTACATACACTGAAAGCTTAAGACGAGACAAATAAATTACAAAATATTCTTACCCAGGCGTATACATAAGTTGTGAAGAACACAACAACTATAGCTGGTACTCTATCAATGTGGCAGTTCAAGCCGATTGATAAGCATGGAAATCTTTTTAAGATTCCATACTTGCGCTCAATCATATTCCTTGTTAATATATGTGATTTATAGTACCTGAAACAAAATAAAACTTTATGAACTGTCAAGAAATGTCAGTAACATGTAGTTTGTGTTTTTGTCAAACTATATTAGCAAGTTATATGTTGAGGTGAAAACAAAAATGAGAACATATGTTGTCTACATTTTATGCAGATATTATCATCAAAGCCTAAGCATTTAAAGTTATTTTTAAATAAAATATTAGCTCTGCTAAGGTTTTGTACTGTCATTGAAAGAGATGTGACAATTTTATTTCAAAAGAGAGATGTAAATTGTGTCATTTAGCTAGTTCTTCAGATTATAAACTAATTTCTCAGTGAAAACAAATTAATTTTTCTGTGACCATTCATATAATTCATGGTGAAAACAGCTTCAATTTCCTTCAATTATTTCTGTCTTTATCTAAATATCTTTTTACATATATTTATTATTCACACAATCCAAGGAAAAGATTACTTTTTTTAGTATCTGTCAATTAAGGTAAATTTTGCTTTTAAAATATTTTCTGGTTGCTTGGTACAATATGTTCAGTAATTCTATTTATCGAATAAGGCTTTAGAAACATTTATTAATTAACCAAAATACCTTTTACATACCTAGCTTCAGATAGAGATCTTGGATTCCCAAAAGGAATTAATAAATATTTTTCACATGCATAGCCTGTATCTCCTAGCAAATGAAAATCTTGATATAATGCATTTGTTTTTAATGATAGACAGGCTGCACTGTTGTTGAAAACAGTGCTGTAATGAGCACTTCCTGGCCATCTTGCAACAACGTTCCAGATCACAAGATCAGAATCCACAATTGTTTGGACATTCAGTGCAAAGTAGTTCTTTCGACAGCGAAACCTTTCTGCATCATCACCACCTGGAGACACAATACGTACAAAGGTGCCATCCAAAGCTCCAATAACTTTTGGAAATCCAGCGATACTGAAGAATTTCCTTGACACCTGAATAAAAAAATTTTGGCAATTTGAATGGCCAACTAGTTTTGATTTTTATGATTTTAAACGAGTAAAATTACAGAATATATAATACATAGAATGAAGTAACTGTTTATGCTTTTAACAAATAAAGATCAGAACATCCAAGATAGAATATAAGCATTAAATAAATACCAAATGTGGAACATGTATCATCAAATCATTATTTGTATAAGTAATCATATATTACTTCAGATAATGCTGCCTTATAGTTATTAATTATGAGAAATTTAGAAACCAAACTTAGCATCATATGTACATCAAGGAAATGTCTCTAGATAGAGCTACAAAAAAAAGCATACAAGCACACATGTCTGAGACACTTAATTAAAATTAGGAAAAACATCCTACACATTTAAATCTCGTTCAGTCAATGTATTCTTGCTATTGGAATGTCAGCTACTAACAAATTCAAAATCTAATTTTGTTACAAGCTTATTTTATTGAAGAGCCAAAATAAAGATAAGTATGTATTCTTTTATGAATAACAATTCATAACTTCAAAAAAAAAAAAAATTCTACAAATTTGAAACAATTAATGATAGGAAAAATAAAAATTATAAGATTTACATACCGTTTTGTACTCTTCTCTGTTGACTGGTAGGTGAATGAAATCAGGCAAGAGGGATGCTATGGCTTCACTGACTCGGTGCACAACTCGACATACAGTCGTCTGGCTGACATCGAACAAGTCAGCAATTGCTAATTGCATACATGAAACAGCGTAAAATTGCAGAGCAATCAGAACTTGCTCCACTGGATTTAGGGCATTATTGCACGGGGTTTTGCTCTCTAATTTTTCTTCAATTAGCAGAGTCAATTCTGCGACACTTTGTTTTGTCAGTTGGAATCTTCTCTGAAACTCGTAATCGTCCAATTCCTCGAACACATTACTCTTTTCAATTAATTTTCTGACTTCTCTGATATTCTAAAAACTCTAATTCAGCAACAGTGGAAACATTCTGAATCGTATTCATTGTAAAATAAAAATCTATCCAAACTCAAAAAATTTGCACGAAAACGTAAACACTCGAAAAATCGCTTATTGTGCATGTGCGGTTACAACTGACCCGGCTGTAGCACTGGGTCAGGATTTTTTAACTTGAACCGGAGTAAAGCTATTAACTTGCGATGGTGAATAACGTTTTCGGCGAAACCCAGATTTCCTTCCTCTAACCGGCGGTCAGGTTAGCGGTGAATATGGGCGTAAGTGGGGCTCAAAAAGCACCTCCTAGATACAAGGCCTGGCCACTGATTTGTGACGTCACTACTAGTAGGTAGAAATCGTCCATCGCCTACGGAGCTTCTCTGATGCATTTTTTTGAATACTTTTTGTTATTAAACTAATTATACTCTTTTTTTTACAGATTAAAAAAAAAAGTAAATTAATCATTAAATTGTATTTCATGTACATAAAACATGAGTAAATATTAGTTTTCCTATTTAAATAATAATTGCAAGTATATGATTATCCATTACTACGAACGCATTGCGTTGAACATAAACACATTTATTACATTGTAGCAAATTATAAGAGCCTTTTGTATTCGTATATCTTTTTTTTTACATAACTATGATTATTTCTTAATTTTAAAATTTATCTTCTTACTTTTTTTCAGAATAGTTACAAAGAAGAAAATAAAATTAGAAATAGTTTTCAAAACAAAAAACGACATACAAATTTAAAAGCAGTAACTTGATTGGTATCGCACATCAAGTAGTATTAAATAAATTTCAAATATATTTGCAGATAAATCTACACCTCTATAATTATAGATATATACAGGAAAATAAATATATACTTAAAATAAATTACAGTTTATTTAGTTGTTTGTCTGTCACTTTTCTTTCCTTAAATTTTTAGTACTCTTTCTCTCAAAAGTAGTTAAATATGTTTTAAAACTTTATTGGTATCAAATTATTAAACGAAAGTTTGCTGTCTGCATAACAGCATAAAAAATTACCATAAAATAAGTTGAAAAAAATATTTTTTATTAAATCCATACATACATTATTACAGATACATACATGAAATTAAATATGTACACAGAAATAGATTACATAGTTTATTTAGCTATTTGTCAGTTACTTTTCATTGCTTAAAATGTTTCTATATTTTCCCTCCAACAATAGTTATTCAATTATGCATTGTTAAAAATGTAGATTAAATGTTTTAAAACTATTGGTATCATGCACAGTAATAAGTAAAAATTCTTCACTCTCTTCAATAACAGCATTAAAAATTACCAAAAATAAAGTTCCAATAAATAACAATATAACGGGTTATCGTAAAACAAGTTAAAAATATATGTTTTTGATAAATTATACTTATATTAAAGCATAGATATACACCTAAAATAAATGTATATATAGAGAGAAAATATAATACACCCATATGTAAAAATGTAATTCATTTAGCTAATAAAGTAGGTATTTTTTCAAAGCAAAAAAAAAAAAGACAAACAAATTTAAAAACAGTAGTTTTATTGGTATCAAATACAATCACAGCATAAAGAATTTAAATAAATTTCAAATATATTTTTAGACAAAAATCTATACTATATAATTAGATATAGACAGGAAAAATAAATACATACTTAAAAATAGATTATACAATTTATTAAACTGTTGTCGCAGTTACTTTTCTTTCTTTAAATCTTTGGTACTTTTTCTTCCAAAAGCAGTTATGCATTGTTGCAAATGTAAATTAAATATGTTATAAAACTTTATTGGTACCATGCATAAATTCATTTGAATTTATCAAGCTAATCGATATTTCTGAGGCAATTTGACGTTGATTATTTTGTTTAAGGAACATATTTTCATAATCATTAGAAAGAAGTTTCTGAACTATTTTATAGTTAGTTGTAGAGCACTGCTGTAACAACATTTGGAGAAGGGCACAATAAACTTCCTCTGTCTAAGTTACGTATTAAATCATAGTTAGAATTTAGTTCAAAAGATTTATTAAGAACAAGTGATTTGGAACAAAAGTCACATTTTAATTTTTTAAGTGCTGCTCTAGCACAAAGACCAGCTAAATATGTTAAAACAGGTAGATACAGCTGAGTATCATGAAACTCTTTTTCAGATAGTGTAATCTTAAAATTATACAATACTGATGACTCAAAGGATTTTCACTACACGAATCTCTCTCTTCCAAATGAATGTCTTAAGTTAAGCTGGCCATATGTGTTTGAAACCAAAGTTAGCGGTAAAAAACTTTGCATTCTTAATTTCGCTTCTACTTCATAAAGCTGTCGAATTGATATTAAATATTGAGAACCTGAAAGTGTTCTATATTTCCCCAAACGACTTTCTAACGCATCTGTTTGAATTTTTCCGGGAAGAAAATACTGAAATTTTAATTCGTTAATGCAATATTTTGACATTTCAAGTAAAGCGTATGTGGTATGAATAAAAGCAAGATGTGTTTCTTTAGTAAGGGTGCCAGTAGTACAATTTTTTCCCTTTCACGAGTCTAACCATGGCAAAATTTTATGCAAGAACTCACATGTTTGGTTGTCTGGAGATAAAGTAATCGGTTGCTGATAAGATCAAGTAAATGTTATCCCTTTAAAGGTGTTTTAACATTAACTATTTTCCACCATGTACAAATTAAAGAAATAAAAATTGATGTTGTTTCATAACTAATTAGTTCATGTTGCTCTCCTAATAGTTGAAGCTCCTGAATAACAAAATTATTAAATATTTTAGGCACAAGTTTCACATTTTGTTTTTCAAGATTTGTAGGACATAAGGCTTTCAAAGTTAAACCATATGCAAACTTTACTAAATTATTACTTTCTATGTCATATAGTTGTTTAAGTGTAGAGAAATTTGCTTCTAATAATGGAAACTTATTATGATCTTCAAAATCTGGAAAATAAAAACATTGACCTGCATGTTTTTGATTAATCCAATTGTTACGAATGCATTTAAAAATGTGCACTGAATCAATAACAAAAAATAAAGGATTGGAAGAATCAGAAGGATGTGGATATACAATGCTCAATTTGGGAAGAACAGAAAAGTTTGACATTGCTTTTCGATTTATAGAATTGTCAGAAACTACGCCTATAACTTTGAATCCAATACCATCAAGTTCTACGATAGTTTTTTTAACAGCAAACAATTTTTCTCGATCGATTTTTTTCACTGGCATTATATGAACTATTTCTTTAAGAGGAGAAAGAAGACTTTGAATTATGAACACATATGCTGAAGTAGCAGCTTATTCACTGTTATATACCATCCCTAGAATATTACCCCCTTTGGTGTATCTTCGTATTGCATCATCCGAAAAGTGTAATTCACAAACCTATAAAATTAAATATATATATATATATATATATATATATATATATATATATATATATATTGTTTTGCATCAACAAAAAATATTTGTTAGAATTAACAAAAATTTCTCTGATAATTTGATTTTTTTTTTAAAATGAAGTTAACGAATTGTGAGTTAACGCTGAGTCATGTTTATCTGTTTTCAGCTTACTTTTACAGCTTTATTTTTTCTTACTTTTAAAGTCATCCTAATAGTTCAAAAATCAGCTACTTTTGTTGTTGTGAATGTGTTTTGCATTTTGTATCTCACATCATATTAATATACAATAAATGGTTGCTTATGTCCTTATTTACATTGACTACGAGCTGTATATCATAATGGGCTTTCTTTGCTAACAAACTATTAATACTTAGGGTACTTCCGTTGATTCTACGAAAAGGTATTTGGTAAATGACATAAAAATAAAGCAGCAATAGCAAAAACACTAGACAGTTTTTGTCTCCTTAACAATGCTTGTTTGAGCTCATTTTTATATATAAAAACATAAATTTTATTAGGGCTACAAAATATTTATTTCATAAACAAAACACCTTTATCATTATAGATAAATAAAAATGAATTGCCAATGTTTAAGAAACTCACATGAAGAAAAAGAAATGAGTACATTTTCAAAGGTCTTATCGAACAACCTATTAAAGTTATTTGTAGACTTTTAAAATAAAGATATTATTACACTATTTCCATAAATAGAATAAAATTAAAAAACTTACCTTCGAATACTTTGATGGAGCAAAATCTTTTCTTGAAATGGCTTGTATCCATTTTTTTCGAAGAAAGTCCTCTTTTGGGAATCTAAACATTTACTTTCCCAGTATCTTTATAATTGCTATTGCAATTCTGTAGAACTAAGTGTTATGATCTTATCCAAAATCGTCACAAATAAATTGAAAATCTGCAATAAAAATGTAGAAAGCTGCGAACTGTACAGGAGCAACGATCAAAATGGCGTAGGCGAGTAAAGTGAACTTCTGACTGCTGTATTGCACAAGGAACTGGAATCGAATGATTCCTCCGTCCTCTATCTTGTATTGAAGTTGGCTTGGTGTTGCTACTTGGTAATTGATGGTGGGCGGGGTTTCAGAAGGAGTCCAATGGGGTGGAAGATGGCTGGCCAGGAGAACCGGGTCAACCAATGAGATGGATGTTGGGAGTGAGCATGGATTCAGATAAAACTAACAGATTTTAGAAAAGAATTCAATGGTGATGAAAAAAAATTACCTATTGTATTGAATTAAAAAGAGAAGATAATTATAAGTTAAGAGGAAAAATTTTTTGTTTTTAGAGGGGAAATTAAATATCTTTCTTGTCTAGCAAAGCTTCGACAATTAGATAGGATTTTGAGTGGTCGTCTTCAGCACTTTTGAGGTTTTTAAGCATTTGTAAAATTTCAGGTGATCTTTTAAGAATTTTAGAAATTATGCTAATTAGCTCAATTACTTGAGCTAGATCAGAAGTATTGTCTTGAATGATTCCGTGAATTCCCTTGCTAGAGTTTTTACATTCACATTGTTGAATTTTTTCTGAAGCATTAGGGGTGGGAATAGGGGCGGAGTCACTTCCGCTAACTACATTAGCGTAGGTAATTCCTTCTTTACATTTATTAATTTTAGTTTTTGAAATCATAGGAAGGGTCGCGCCCTTTTTTAGGTTTAGGGAAAAGAGGACATTTTGTATAACAGGCCGAATGGCCATGTTCCTTACAATTTATACAAAAGGGGTTTTCCTGCCTCTCCTTAATTGGGCACTGCTTGGTTGGATGTTCTTTGCCGCATTTAAGACATCTTGGTTTTAAACGGCATTCACTGGCCGTATGGAAAAAATTATTGCAATTGTAGCATTGAGTGATTCCTCGAACGAGGAATCCCTCAACGCGAACTTGTAAGTAACCGAGGGTTTTAATATCGAAAATTTTTGAATTACTGGCATTTCTCGGTAGGGTTATTAGAAAAAATGGGAGGGGGCCTCTGTGTTTTTTAGAAATTAATTGTGAAACTTTTTCGACAGTAAATCCTTCTTCTTCAAGGTCAGAATGAATTTCCTGGGTTTTAGTATAGATGGGGAGACCTTTAATTACAACTTTAATGGGCTTATCAAGTTTAGGCTTGATACAGAAAAATTCGAAATCTTTATCGCTTTCAAGAAATTTTGTTAGATTATGTTTTTCTTCCACATCTTTAGAAAAAAGTTTAATGAATTTACCTGACGTTTTGTTAGTTGTTTCAGGGAACTTTTGATAGATAGATTTAATTTGGTTTCTAAAATTTTTAGTAATTTTAAGATGAATAGGTTGAAGGGGCCTGGGATTGGGGATGTCTGCTATTTTAGCTTCTTTTTCTTCAATAACTTGGTTTTGATCTACAGTGAGATCTGAAAAATTATTTGCAATTGCGATTTGCTCGCTGTTTGAAGGAGAAGCAGGTCTTGCAGTTTTAGTGGGGAAGACAAAGTCCTCCACGGAATCCTTCTTAATTTTACGTTTTTTAAATTTCTTTTTAACATTAGTATTATCAATTTTAGTAGTTTTATTTTTATCATTAACAGGGGTTTTATTAATATTTTTATCAGTTTTAGCCTTTTTATTAATATGAGAATTTTTATTTTTAATAGGGGCATTTACTTCCACTGGAGTAGTGGGGTTACTATTATTACAGAACTGGCAGTTGAAAGTTAGACATTCGGGGAGAGAATCACGCTCACTCACCAAAGCATCCAGTTTCACTTGTTGTTCTGCCGCTGCAGCACTGGTGGTCTCCATTAGACTTGGGTTGGAGGTGTTAAAAGTAGCTTGCAGGTCATGAAAAGTTTTAGGCGCATCTGAACGGTAGCAATTTTCCCCTTGAGTTTAAGTCTCTGGTAACATGGCGAATGGTTTTCATCATCATCTGGTGAATCAACTTCCATGGTAGACAACCTGGCTGCTACCCGACGAAAGTCAATCTCATCTCAAAAGTCAGTAAAGTGAACTTCAAATCAGGCGGGATTTCTATACCTACTATATGTGACGTCACAAGTCTCTCTTATTTCAGTAGCCAGGCCTTGTATCTAGGAGGTGTTGGCTCAACCCCCTTTCCCTGCCACCTCTTTCTACGAAAACGAATTTTTCCAATCCTATTTGATGCGTGAAAATTAAACATGTAATATTTTTTTTAAAAAAAATAGGCTTTGAGAGAAAAAAAAAAAAAACCTGCATTAAAATTAAACAAAATGTAGAAAAAGGACAAATTTTTATGGAACTAAGTAAATAGTATAATTATCATTAGGAATATATATATATTGCAGTGAATTTAAGAATAAAAATCTGCTTTTGTAAGCGAATCAAAATAGCAATGAAAAAATAGCTCTGTTAATCACATAACTTAAATATACTTTGAGTCTAAAAAAAATTTTAATTTAAAATAAAAAAATAAAGTATAGAGGTATTTACAATTTTATAAAATAATTAAAAAAGACTAATTTATTTTTTATTCTCTAATGTTAAAAATTTAAAAACAGCATTTTAATATGATGCACCCGAAATTTCTTTTGGCTGAGAGGCAATGTTCGCATGTAATAAGGAATGTTAGAAGTTCGTACACAAATATTGCTTCATCAAAAATTCTAAAGTTTCTTTTTTAAATGAAAATAAAATTTTGATTAAAAAAAATATTCTTGTATCGATTGGTGAATCTTCAGTGCACTGTTGAAAGAATAAAAAGTATTTCACTTCATCACTGAAGAAAATCTGCGAAATTCAAAAACGTGTTTATTTTTAATTATATTTACATTATTGAGGAATTTTTCAAGACTAAGAAACATGCTTTAAATAATTTCATAGTTTATACAAAATTTAAACAAAGTATAATTTCAAAAAAAAAATTAGGTGCATAACAATTAAAACAGTGTTTTACTGAACAGTATTTTATCATGAAAAAAAAACATATTTAAATGCCTTAAATCTAAAATTTAAATATTTTACACAACGTATGCATTACAAAAATTACCTGAAAAAAAATGTGAAGCTTCTCACTCAATCACATATATACAAAATACAAATCGAAAATACATATTAACATACTGATCTATTTTTTATTAAAATACAATAAAATGAAGAGAAATACTAATTGTCTGTAAGCAAAATTTAAAAAGTTTTCTTTTAGAAAAAATACGAAAAGTTTTAATGTTAAAAGTTCATTAAATTGTCAATACTTAAGTTACAAATAAGTTGGCATTTAAACAAAAAAAATCATTCAAATTTATTTAAAGTACTTTATTTAAATTTGTTACTTACACGTTATAAAGCACGATATTATTTTTCACTAATTATCATTTTTAATTCTTAACATTATGAAGAATATTTTCTCCATATTTTCATTCAGATTTTATAAATTCATCCGAGAAAATAAGCCACTTAATTTTGCAGTGCTTTGGCGTCTTTGCGAATTATTTTCTTTCAAAAGGTTCACATAATTCAGGTAATCAGAGCATTTGGAACCACATTCCGTGCATTCAGAAGGATAGTGTTCTTTTGCATGAAAGTAATCAGATTCAGCATTTTCTGTCTCCTGCAATATATACATTTCCTCATCTTTCGCTTCGCTTTCCACCGAATAAAATGTTTCAGACAATTCTATTTCAGATTCCTGCAAAGAAAAACTGCCATTGTTAATATGAAATCTCTCTTCGACAAAACGTACACAATATCTTCCAAAAGGACTATCCTGAAATTCACGCTGCGTTGTGTCTTCTGTAAAATGTTCTAAAAATTCTTTGCAAAATAACTCTAACTCCTCGTAGACTTCTCTAGAATCGAAAACCTTCCGAAACAGTCTATTGTATAAGACATCCAAGCAAAAATCACAAATGTAAAGTATGCGGTAGCACTTGCACTCATGATAAATTTGTAAAACAGATTCTCTTAGGAAAGCGGCCACTAACAAAAAAATTAAAGTACGTTGGCTGAGGCTCATCACATAGCCTTATACATCGAGAGAAGAAATTGAACACATTCAATTTCTGATGAATTATACATTTCTATACATTCTTCGAATACTTTTAAAAATCCGACGTAAAATATGTGTTCACAGAAGGTTTGTGCCACACGTGCTATTCCAAAATATGCAGGTTGCACCATACCTTCTAATTCCTCTATTATTTCTTGGTGAATATTAACTGGAATCAGAGATTCTAACAATAAGTATCGCTTTAAGCGTACATAGTGACAGAATTCTTTGTCATCTGTTGCGAACGACGCCATTGCAATTTCTCTTTTAATATAAAACAATGGAATGTTCTCACGACTTCTTGCCACTGAAATATCACACAAGTTCAAAACTGCGGAATTTATTTCAAAGTGAAAATTTTTTTTCCTAGGTTAAAAATTTCCGACCAATTTCATTTTTTCTTTGCTCTTTTAAAACCCATCAAACACTCAGAAGATTAAATGAATTCGTTACCATTTGTCGAGAGAACTGCTGCAGCAATATAGACTATCAAAGACCACGTGAAAATGTCAACTTGAGCTCTGTAGCTTTTGCGGTTAAAATGAATGCTGAGACAGTTAAGTAGAGGCAGTTAATAAGCACTAAGGGCTCCCTCTATTGGTAGTCTACAACAGTGCTCCGCAACCTTTTGATCGCTGCGGACCCGTCAACGTTTGATAATTTTACCGCGGCCCGCTGAGGGTGTGACACGTTGATTGTTTATACTTTAGATTGTTTTGATTTAACAATTTTAATTTAGTTACATTTAAATATGCCTTCAGAATAAAATATAGCTGCACCAAAAATAAATAAAAGTGATTTAACGAGGAATATAAAGTGATTTTCGTGTAAAGTTGCGCAAATCCGAGAGAAATGCACCACTTTAAATCAAATGGCAATAGTTAAATGTTCTTTAGGCGGCCCGGCACCATTTGATCCACGGACCGGGGGTTGCGGATCACTGATCTAAAAGGCATGCAAACAACTCATACGTTACTGAACGTTCTAAATAAAGTGAATAGTTCCCTTACACTCAAACCTTATCCTCACCCCACCCCCTCAAATATTTTATTGGTTTAAAATAAAACCTTTCTTTTCGTTCGTCTTTTTTTTTCATTAAATTTCTATTTTATTTTGATTTAGATATGTCTCAGCAAATATTAAGAAGAGTATGACTCCTATAAACATTCCTATAAAACCTTCCAGAACAGACTTCTACTCTTCCTATTTACAAAAAGAATCCGAGACCAACGCTCTGCTTTTTGAATTTTACTTTCTTAACTGAGAGTGGGGGAGGGAGAGCCAAACTTATGGTTTGCCGTCCGGCAACTTTACATGCGGTCTGGCATCTTGCAGAACCACATACCATACCGTATCCCCCAATACCGGCCCTTAAAGGCCCTGCCAAAATTGCATATAGTGACGCAGACAAAAGAGTGAGGTCATAGCTGACTCACTCCGAAACCAATTTAAATTGAATAATATCTCAAACGACATGGATAGGGCAATAACACGTGTCGTTCACACCTATCTGAACAATGAAAATAACTTTACTAATATACCCCCACCCCACCTCCACTACCAAGCGAAATTTTCGAACATATCGATAAAGTAAAGGCAAATAAAGCAGCGATTATTGACCGCATTACTAACCGCATGCTAAAGCATCTTCCGCTAGTCCCCATCTTCGAACTAACAAATATTATCACTAACATAAAAAAAATTGGTTATTTCCCGATCGCATGGAAAACTGCAACAGTCATTCCAATCCTGAAACCAGGAAAGGACCCGACGCAGGCGGAAAGTTTCCGCCCGATCGCGCTCCTCTCCATTCTCGGCAAAGTAGCCGAGAAAATTATACTTAACAGATTGTACCACCATGTGGATACAAACAATATTTTAATCCCCGAACAACACGGATTCAGACCTGACTTATCGACCACCCACCAACACTTAAGAGTTGTGGAAACGATAAAGTCAGAACTCAATGATAAAAAAATCGACTGGTGCGGTTTTCCTCGATATCCAAAAAGCCTTCGACCGCGTCTGGCGAGGTCTAATTTTTAAATTAATCAAGTATGATTTCCTATCCCCACTAATCAAACTAATATCTGCATCTTAAAATTCCAGGATATGAGATTAGAGTCCGGAAGGACTAAGAGCTCCAACAGTCATCCCAACGATACATTGATTTCCCCCCTCTTATTTAACATCTATGTGAACGACATTCCGATTCACCACAACACAACCTTATGCATGTACGCAGACGACACAGCAATTTTGGCATCTCACACTGAACCCAAACTCGTGGCCAGAGCAATCAACAGACATCTTCTAGTTTTAGAGAACTGGTTCTCCAAATGGAAAATTGCCCTTAATGTGGCAAAAACAGAAGCAGTCTTCTTTACTAGAAAAACACGATTAATTTACCCAGACATTTACTTACACAACGAAAAAATCCCTTGGTCTAAGAGCACCAAATATCTTGGTGTTACGTTAGATAAGAAACTCACTTTCAAACAACACATTACACGCATACGTGAGAGCTTTATCAAGAAAGCTCACACGTTATCCCACCTAATTAGCAGAAGATCTAAACTAAGTAGATCAAATAAATTGCTTATTTATTCTTCACTTCTAAGACCAGTCATTACCTATGCCTCTCCAGTGTGGAGTTTTGCAGCTAAAACACACATACAAAAACTAGAAGTTCTACAAAATAAAACCCTGAGACACAGATTCTCCGTGCCGATTGGTACATGAGAAACTTTAGTCTGAGGAAAGCTATTAACTACAAAACAATTAAAAACTTCATGAAAAAAATAGCAAAAACATTCTTCACAAAAATAGATAATTCAGACAATATCTCGATCCAAAAGATCGAGAAATACACTCCAACGAGACGCACACACAGACCCAGAAACATATTAATTAATTAATTATATTAACACCCAAATTTCCCATGTCTTTATTAAAAAACACCACTTTTCTAAAAATTCAATCAACATCACTCATCTCACATACTTCATGAACACAAAAAAATACACAAACACCCAACTACCAATCGGAGAGCCCCATTGACCATTACGGACTCTGGAAGCCTCCGATCCCGTACACGGCGACGGTACCCTCACCGGGACCGAAGTCACTACATTAACGCAACAACCAATCAGAAAGCTCCCTCTCGCAACGCGGGAGAGAGTAATCATACTCGTCTCACACCCAACACAAACACGAAAAGCTGCCTCCCCATTGGACAGGCAATCAGCCATCCTGAGGCCCCCATTGGCCAAAGGAATTTATCTTTAATGTATCTTTCGAAATTCAGCAAATGTAACTTATTAACTTTTATTCAGATTCTTAAATTAAAATTTTTCTTGATTTAATTTATAGTCGTAATTTTAAATTTTTTAACTTCTTTTTATCATACTCTTAAATAATTACTTTAATCTCTAAAATAAAAAGGGCAATGTTTCAAAATATCAAGTCACAAATATTTTTCATCAGACAAGAGATCAAAGACCAATAAGGGCTAAGTGCTCTAGTAAAATATCCCAGCTAGACCATACCGTTTCCCCATTTCCAGGAATGGGTAAACTCTTCGTATTGTTGGAGCATTTTCACACCATTGGTCTTACATCCACACACCGCAAAACTTTTTTTCAATAAGTTTTCATTTCTTCTTCAAGTTTAGGATCTTATTTATACTGAGTTTTTTCCCTCTTTTATAAATTAATCTCGCGACCTCCATATTTTTTGATTATTCAATTCGCATGAAAAAATACCTTCAGTGATAATAAAATATCTCCGGTGAGCTAGGAGTAATACTCGTTAAATTTTGTAGAGGTTAATTTTTTAAAATGCATTCTTCCTGACTTAAAACAATTGCCCTCCAAATATAGTAACAATAAGTAGTTTATAATACGAAGAGAAATAGAAACACATTAATGTTACGCTAATTGTCAGTCACTTTCTAGTCTAATTTTGATGTTTCTTTTTTAAGAAAAATAAATATTTCTTTCTTTTATTTCTAATAAAAATTTGACATTCCTTATTAAATTACTCACTTCCATACCCCGAAAAGAATATATTTGTAGCTTAAACGCCAGAAATTCATTTTAATAAGATGTAACAGCATAAAATTTATCTCACAAGCCCATAATAATATATTTAATGGAATAAGGAAAATTATTAAACCTTAAAATTTTGGCAAAGAATTGATAACGAACAGAAAGTATGACACATATTATTCAGAATTGTTATCTGACTTCCGTATAAGTAAGCAAATATTTTCTCTATTGTCCTAACTTAGAGTTTTATGATATAGGTTTCAAGGTCTGCGTTACATATCTTATCTTATTCCTGAAAACACGTTAAATGAACCCCGGAATGTTATTATAAAGAGATCTTTCTCTCCAAAATTTTGCTGAGTACCACTACATAAATAAATTTAATGAAGTTTGAATATTTTATGGTTGAAATTAACTTAAGTTAACCAATGTTATCTTCAAAAGTATTATCAATTCTGTTAAATTTTATATAAAGAGCATCAAATAAATCATGTATTAATTATTTTGATTAATAGTGAATGCACAAAGAAAATTAAATGAATTAAAAATTTTTGTTAAACTGGTTTTAATTTTTTTTTTTTTTTTTTTTTTTTAGAATTCTTTTCCAGCAAAATATTTTACGATTTCTGTTTCAATTTTTTCCCCTAACAATCAGACAACGTTCTTTATTTACATAAATTTAACATTTTCATAAATATTTTAAGTTCTTTCACTTGTACTATACGCTGAAAGGTATTATGACGTTTGAAAAAAATCATGGCAGCGTGAAATTTATTAATTAAAATAATTGGTTTAATTAAAAGTCACAGCTATTGATTACAGCATAGACAATGAAGTTATTAACAGGCTGGTTAGTTCATAATAGTCCAAATTCTGTTAATTGTGAGGGGAGAGATTACATCTGTCCTCTTCGAAAATTTAAAAAGGTCTTTTTCTGCCGTCTCTAAGGTCTCGTGAGGGTAGCGGGTGACCTCTTTATTCTCGAGTTACATCCGGCTCGTGGGTGGAGTAGGGGGTTCTCGCGGTGTCAAAAGTTGCCTCAGGGCGATGAACAAAGACAAGTCTTCGCAATATTTTAAGGGTGCACGTGTGCATAGAAAAGGGGTTACCCTATCCACAAAAAGAAGCCGACTTTTCAGCAGTGTCACGAGAAAACGTTACAGTAGATATGGTGTTTCTCAAAATAGCTCATAGTATGCATTTTTTGGAAAACTTTCTTCCTACTAATTCTAAATCCTGACGATATTTATACAGAATTCCTAAAGTGTCTGTATTCGGAGCTTTTCGCACTTGTTTTATTCAATCAGTTTGATTTACCTATTTAACATAAATATAATTTTAAAAAAATAGAACATTTACATCGGTAGGAAAGGGGAATAGTGGAATCATTAAAATAATTATTTATAACGTTAAGGGGACTTGGCACCCTTTGAGCAAACTTCTTTATTTACGTATTTAAAAATTATATTTTAGCATTTTATACAATGTTTCTATTCAAGAAAATGTTACCAGATGAAAATTTTCATATATTATTCACACAATTTTAAAAATTTAAATTTTTTGAAGAAAATTGGGAAAATTTTAAAATTTTACTCCTTTTGTAAAAATTAATTTTTTGACCTGAATTTTTTTTATAATATTCTTATGGATGTTGTTAACAACTTTAGGGATCGATTTTAGAATAACTTCATTCGTTTTCGAGAAAAAATAAAATGTTGATATACAGGCTAAAAATCAACGAAAAAGCCAACGTGTCTTACATTTTTTTTTTTTTTTAAAGTATTCAGTTTATAGCAAAACGGATCCTTATTTTTATTACATGCTTTATTTTTAACACGCAGGAAAAAAATAGAAGTGATTGGTAAATAATTGTCGAAGGAGTAGCATTTTGAATGCACTAAAGTTTCGAAAAACACAAACTGAGAAAAACCACTTTAAAGTTTATAATTCTGAAAAAATAATTATTATAAGCTTAATTAAACTTAAAATACCACTTTAAGATATTACTTATACGTTTTTCTTAAAAAAATTTCATTTTCATATGTTTTCAACCCACACATTTTTATAAATGATCAACTTTTAGAAAGTACTGATTGCACAAGAAAACTCAAGAAAAACTTAAAAAAAATTTTTTTTTTCTGTCCCGACAGAAATTTTAGCTGTTTTTCTTCTTATAATATTAAAGTATTACATTTGTATGAAAAATGTATTAGGAATAAGAACTGAAATTATATATAAAATTATTAATATAAAATGCCTTAATTTAAAAATTTTACATGCACATATTTCACAAGGAAGAAAATTTACATTATTGTATTGCCTCGGAAATATTCTGCTTTTAATACAACACATTCTTTTTTATAGTTATTATTTATATTTATAAAATAGATTTTTTTTTTATCATAACGCATTTTTTAGCTTTTTTTTTTCTAAAAAGGGGGTGTGGCTGAATTGCCTAATTTGTTTTCAAATGAAGTTTTATTCAACTTCTAACTTTCCGACCTGCACAAGTGATATATCAATCGAAAGATAATAATGCAAAGAATAAGATTAAATGAAAATATAAAAAAAAAAACGATAGGTTTGTGATTTTTAGGGTACCATGTCCCCTTAACATAACTGGCTATTTTAAACAAAAGTTAAGAATATCTTTAAATACATTTTTCTCTACAAACAAAGCTCAGTTCCGCGGGCATCTAAAAGTCATTTCTATTAAACTAATTATGCTCTTTATAATTTCCTCTACCCCTAACCCAATAACATTACACATGTAATGTTCCACTTTGTGATATTTAATCACTTTTATTTCATACTCTTTCATTCATGTTAAAACTTATAATGTTAATGTAAAACAGTTACAGTTATCGTCATTGTAATGTGGCTCATTAGCAGAATACTCCCCGATAATACTTGTCAAGAATATCGGGGTAACCAAGCTGTCCAGATAAGACATCCTAACTCCGAAAACAGACCGGCTGTTCTTTTTTCATGCCTAGGGCATAACACATGTTAGCCAATTAGGAAAACGGCTTTGATGTCACCACAACTTTTCCTTCTCCGACACCCAGAAAATTTTTAGTCTCAAAACCTATGGTAAGGATGCTCTGGTGAGCAGCATCCATTTCGTTGGGTTCCCTCACACATGTGGGCAGCAAACGACTTGAATGAAGATGAATGTTGTGATAAAAACATACTTTCTATCAATGTGACCCAAAAATCGACCTATCAATGTGACAGGGCGACTTTTAGCCTTCTAAATGGTTAACAAGATACAGTGTCAGAGCTGGGATCAGACGTTTCGGCTTATTATCTAGAAGCACCAATGGAATGGGACTAAAGTGAGGAGAACCGTGGGCAGATCTATTACGCTCTATAATAATAATATTTTGCTTATATTAAGTAAATACTTCTCCAGGAAAGGCCTGAACGAGGACTTTTGAAAAATGCACATAATTTTCAGAGTTACAACCAACTGAAATAATTATCGGTGTTTTTTCTTAAAATTTCTCCCCTTTGTTATACTAAAATATGGATGAAAATGCACTTCTAATTTATATATTTCAAACATTTTAGTTCACTCTCTGTACAGAGGTATGAGTTACAGGGGCGCACACAAAGAGAGGGGGGTGTCCTGGGGGTCCGGACCCCCCCAAAGCCCTTGATTATTTTCCGATTGATCATAGTTCTAAGTATATAGTACGTAAAATTTAATTAATTACTTGTTATTAATGATTATGTTTATTAATTAATGCTAATTATTTATTCAAAAATTAGTTTTTTACTGCGTTTTGTTCCCGAAAATCGACAAAATCAAAAGAAGCATGATACAAGAATGGTGAATTTTCGACCCCGGACCCCCTCCCCCTTGAAAGATTCCTGTGTGCGCTACTGATGAGCTATATACAGGAAAAAGTATTGATATAGAAGCATTTTCCATAAAAGAAGAATGCTTTGAAAATAGGTCAATCTATGTTCATTTTTTGTCGAGAAATATTGTATTTAAATAATTTTTTATTGTAGTAATATTCTTAAAACAATTTTATACGCGTATTCTAATCTAAATGAGACTAAATATCATAAATATTATCCATTTATACGCTTTTGTAAAACCAGTGTTCCGAACGTAGTCGGATATCTTAACGTGCATCGCTACCCAACACCGCGGGGCTTCAGCGGTACTGGCCTCGAACTCAGGATACGCCGGCCACGAGTCCGTTACCTTTGCCAAGGAAAAAAGTTTTTTGGACCTTGCTATTACGAATAACCCAGAATTAACCAATAAAATATTTAGTTATGTGGAATTCGTTAAATAGGGATAGGACTGTAGGTATTTATGTGTGTGTGTACACACGTAAATATAAATGTAAAATTGCATAATCAGAGCTAAGAAGACACCTTTCAGCTCAATTGTGTAACTTTTCTAAATACATACAAAGATTTCGAAGCTTTATCTACATTATATACCCAGTTATTTCGTCTATTTTTAAGGATATGTCAATTGATTGATTGATTGATTGATTGAATATTAACGTCGCACTGTTCAGCTACACGAGGGCTTTTGGCGACGGACCACGTAATTTTGAACCATGGTCAAGTGACGTGGACGACACCTGAGCTGGCACCCCCCTCTCCTAACTACCACACCACACCAACGGGAGGACGTTTCTGCTCTCGACAGATTTAACGTGCATCGCTGCCCTACACGGTGGGTCTTTAGTGGTACTGGGCTCGAACCCGTGACAAAGCAAGCCACAGTCCGATACCCATACCACTCGGCTACCGCGGCCACTAAGGATATGTCAAAGAGCAAAACGAAACCAGATCACGTGACGTATGTATTAGATGCAGTATTTTCGAAAGAATTGTACATAGGATATTTCCGTATATGAGTTGCCTTAAACATTTAAGAAATCTTAACTTCTGATTTGGATTTGAATATCCTCTAATGCTGTACAAAATACCTTTAACATTTTAACGGCCATATCATAGTTTTCTGATGTAATCACGAAGCTCAATTGTACTAAGAGCTGTTCCCCAAGATATACTTTAAAAATTTGAGACAACATTAGCCTAGGGGTCATGGTCACGGACTCATGGCCTGGCTCGTCATGAGTTCGTGCCTTGTGCTACTGAAGAATCGCCGTGTAGGGGCTGATGCATGTTAAATCTGTCGAAGTTCAGAATCCTCCTAGAGCGTGGTGTAGAAATTCGGAGAGCCAATTCAGATGTTGTCCTCGTCACTTGACCAAGGTTCAAAATTACGAAGTCCTTCGTAAGTAGATTTCGTGTTGCATTATTATGTGATGTCAATAAATACTCACTTACGACTTTCAATACAGTCGATCCTCTATTGAAATAAGTTACGAAATCGTGAAAATGTTTTAGTTG
Organism: Trichonephila clavipes; assembly: GCA_019973935.1. Lineage (NCBI taxonomy): Eukaryota > Metazoa > Arthropoda > Arachnida > Araneae > Nephilidae > Trichonephila > Trichonephila clavipes. The sequence continues at coordinate 51,472 of BMAU01017762.1, forward strand.
CGTGGGAAATTCATGAAATAGATTCCGCTCGTAAATCGTAAAATGTGCTTAGTTGCAGGAAAAAGTTCACAAAGTAGAGAAGTTTGGAAAATAGCAGCTGGGTAAAACGGAGTCTCTAACTGTAATTAAATTTTTCGTCTTTATCTTAGGCAGGAACCGGCTAACTTTTGAGATAGAAGTGTCCATTTTGTGAGTGAAAGAAAATACTTGAACAATCAAAGGGCCACAGGGGGAGTCGCACCTCCGAGTCCCCTTCATTGATAGATAGCCCTTGATTTTTTTTATAACCCCACGCATACAGTACGTAAAATTTAATCAAGTAATTATTATTAGTAATTAACTTTATTAGTTATGTCTCATTATTTATTCAACATTTTTTTTTATTCCTGACAATTGACAAAATCAAAAGAATGTATTTGGTGGCGTATTGGGTTATGATACGAGAGGGGTAGACTTTCCACCCTGGACCCCCTTTATCCTCTCCGCCTTGAAAAATTCCTGTGAGCGCCACTGGCCAAAACAATTTATATGCAAACACCGGTGCTGGGGAAGAGGAAGGGATCTGGCAGCGTTCCCGATAATCACTCCTTTGCTCCAATCAGTATTTTTTTATTATATTTGAATACAATTTTTTCCAAAGTAAAAAATATTATATTCTTACAAAAACTAAGAAGATACTTTTATTTCGGCAGCTCAATACAAAAACAAGTATAGTGAAAATTTCATAATGCTGGGTATTTAAATTTCAAGGTTCTTGAAGGAAATTCTGTACCAATAATACCGGAAATGCTTTATTTTAGAATATTATGCTTACATTTATAATTAGAATTTGTAACAAATGGTAATATTTATTATTTATCCATTGTAATGACCACTAGATGGCGCCACCAGAGAGAGTACTAGTTGAGTTTCCCCCTGGCGGGAAACCGGAAAAAAGATTGATTAAGACGGTGAAACTGCTAGTGCACGCATCGCACGGGAAATCGTTTCCCACATGTTCCTGCATTTTTTATATTTATCTTAGAGCTGCATAAATGTACCTGTGTGCAGTAAATAATCTGTATTTAGCTCTGAGGTGAATAACTTTCATCAAATAATTTATCCATTCATCCCAGCGTGTTAAAAATTGATTTAAGTTATTCTTGCAAACAAAAGCAATTTCCACACTCTCTTTATGAACCTTAAGGCTTGTCATACAGTATGGAATATGTTTTTTGCACTTCAGTTGGAGGTTTAAGTGTACCTCTTGTACAAAATACTGAAACTCTTGGGCTTATTTCTGGAACTTGATGAACGTTGCTCGAAACCCATTTAAAGAAGTGGTCTTCAAACTGTGTTCCACGGAAATCTGGAAATCCATGAGGCATTCTCAGGGGTTCGATGAGTCATAATAAAAATTCAAAAGAAAATTAATTACAAACATGTGTGCAAAATGGATTCATGTTCTCTATGAAGTTTGTATGACCACAAGTATCCAAAGCTCACCTCAGTCATCGAGGAATTGAAATATTTATTTGTAATAACTTAACATTTAGCAATATGTGACATCGTCTATTGTCGTGAATCCCCATCTTTCGATAAGTGTTATGGTTTCACCAGGTGTTCAAGGACAAGTACCACACCCATTGATTGTCCCTGAACTTTTACGATCAACCAGCTGTGGAATGACCAGTGCACGTGGCCAGGGGGCCATTGTTTATTGTCTGAACTCAGGGAGTGAGGGGAGACAGACGGGTCGCCATAATAGTAAAGTAGAGCCGGCGCCCCATTGACAATAGGCGAAGCCTATCTTAAAATAATCATGTCATCTTTTCTGGTGTTTTGTGAAGGGGATACTAGAAACAGGTGGCGTGATGGACAAGTGTGTCCAGATGTGGACAAGGAACTATGGCGCCTTGGGCCAGACGGCTCGGGTGTGTTTTGGCGTTGGACAAGTGTGTCCAGATCTGGACAAGGAACTATGGCGCCTTGGGCCAGACGGCTCGGGTGTGTTTTGGCGTGTTATGCACCAATAGGACGAGGGAGGTCAAGAGAGACTTTGGTGACCTGCCAATAAGAAGGAGCGAGGGGGCGTGTTGTGAACACACCCCTGGTGTTTAAAAGGGTTCTTTTTGAGGAGAGGAAAAAGAAGGAGGCAGAAAAAAAAAGGAAAAAGAGAGTCCGGGAGAGAGACGGACGGAAGGAGGAGGAGAGACGGAAAAAGAGAGAGAAGGAGACGGAAAGAGACTGAAAGAAAGTCGGGGAGAGAGAGAGTGAAACCCGCCTTGAATGGAGAAAAGGGCTGAGTCCGGAAATTGGAGTGAAAAAAAAGACGATGAACGCTGGTGGCGTTGAGAATGGACTATAAACTGACTACACCGGCTTGGCAACATTACTTCATTAAAATTGTTTATCAAATAAACAATATTTTTTATTTCTATGTGAAGCTGTAAACGTTATTTTATTGATGGATAGCTACACACGAGGTTACAGCTAATATATATGTATGAAATTGGTGGCAGCGGTGTTGATCCGGCATTTAAGTAAATAGATGCCCGAATCCTTTGTTTTTAAGTGAAGAAAAAAAAATGCCAGCCATGTGCGATTGTGATGAAGCGAGTTTAATGACGCCTAATGCCTGGACTTCCCAGCTGTGAGAAGTGCTGGATGCATGTGTCTCCCGTTCCTGCTAGTGATGAAGTGTGCCCGCCTGATTATGAGATGTGTTCCTGTGTGTCCTTTGCAAATTTGAAGGCGAGTCTTTTCATTGAGATTATTTTCGGGGCAGCAACTGAGTATTGATTTTGTATGTAAAATGTTTTAAATAAGGAATATAAAGACTAGGTAAAGTTTTAGTAAACAATAAGAGACTAGAAGGATTTTAAGTTTTGTATGAAGTGTATAAATGTGCAATATTAGTGTTGTGGTTTTAGATTTGTAAAATTTAGTATACAGTAGTTATACTTGTTTTTGTTGGCACAGTATTGTGTAGAGTATTGTAGTGGTTTTAGATTAGTGAAATTTAGTATAGAGTAGTTATACTTGTTTTGTTGGCACAGTATTGTGTAGAGTATTGTAGTGGTTTTAGATTTGTGAAATTTTTAGTATACAGTAGTTATACTTGTTTTGTTGGCACAGTATTGTGTAGAGTATTGTTGTGGTTATAGATTTGTGAAACTTAGTATACAGTAGTTATACTTGTTTTGTTGGCACGGTATTGAGAAGGGTATTGTTGTGGTTATAGTTTTGTGAAATTTTTTTAGTATGCGGTAGTTATACTTGTTGAATTGGAGAACACTGATGTGTAGGTTATTTGTGTTTAGATTTGCGCATATGGGTAAAATATAGTTAAGTCTAGGTCTAGTGTATTGTTAGGTTACCTTGAGTCTTTGTATAATTTTTGTAAGGATTAAGTTTAGATTTGATTTTGTTGTTAAAGGTTGCGAAGGAATTAAGGGTAGAAATTGATATTACTTTACCCAAGATAGAATTCAAGAAAAGAATCTATCAAAGTAAATACTATGACGAAGAGTCAGTTAAATGTTTGTTGGAGGGTATTTTGGAGGAAAAACGGAAAGAACGTGAAGAACGTAAATTAATTAGGGAACTTGAGTTAGAACGAATGAGAGTTCTACTCAGAAATAAGTTAAATGAAAATAAATTGAAGGCAAGGAATAGGATTAACGATCTCGCAAATGTTTTATTTTTGTCAGGAAAACGTACCGCAGAAGTTAGTGAACCGTTTAATAAGTGTAGGCCTTTAATTAACCCGGTAGTTAATAAAAGCGTGGAGAACGCTACGTCTTGTGATTTTCAAAGAAGAATTGTGACCCCCCCCAGTGAGATGGACGAACGTTTCCCACCCGTCTGAAGTAAGAGGGAAAGAAATCAACGTGAATAGGAGTAGTGATGGTGACGTGAAAATGAAAGTAGGGGTATGTGAAGGAAGGGTCAGAACTGTGGCGATGGGTGCACAGCGGGTAATAAATCCGGATAATACTGGAAATGGCTCTTTTAAATTGAAAAGAGATAAGGGAGTGATGAACCCTGAAGGATTGATTTGTGAGAATAGCTGCGAGGAAAAATATACCTTTGGGATGTTAATGGGTTGTGAAAAGCAGTTAACAGTGGATCAGGAAAGTTTTTCGAAATCATACAATGGCTAAGATAGCGGGGCAGTCAAACCGTACTCTGCCTGTTGTTTGGTTAGGAAAAATGAACCGATATCCGTACCCGCGTATCAAATTTATGAAGTATAGGAATTTGAACCAGGGGACGCGAGCCGATATTTATTTTTTTTTAAAAAGGGAAAGTTTGGTAGAAAAAGATCAACGCGGCATCGTGGTGACTGTACTGGATTTGTGGAAGTGGTATTTTCGCCGTGCTCTATTGATGAATTATCGAAGCACACCACATGCGTTATGACAGTTGGCATGTACATTATTAAAAAATCGAGGTTTAAGTTTCTTTGTGCTTATGATGGATGTAATTTAATGACTCTGATTTTGAGGTTGTTAGAGCAGATTGGTGTATCGCGAATGGTAGACATAGACATTCTGATACAAATTTGGAACAACCGTGTAAAGAAAATAGACTTTGTGTTAAAATGGTTGATGGGGTTGGGTCGGAAGTCGGACCGACTAAAAGGTAAATTAGAGCCATGGGCAAGTTTGTTGCGTGTAGATATAATGTAGATATAGTGAAAATTCATTGCATGAGCTACTGAGGCTTGTTAATTATATTCCCAATTAAAGTGTTTCCTCAATAACTAACGTAATGGAAGACAATACCATGAATTGTGAATAACCTGTTATGATGGTTGTGATAATGCTTGCTGATAGCCATACTTTAATTAAATTTTAAAAGTTTTAGTTTAAACTTCTTAATTTAAAAATTTGGTTTTTAATGTTTTTGCAAAGCTTGGAATTTATAAATGTTAATTTTGTTTATTTAATATCGTTGGAAACACCGTTGGAATAAGTAGATGGGAATGAGTAATTCGTAGGGTTGGTGCTAGGTGTGAATTAATATTTGTAAGGATATGTGTTGGTGGTGTAAGGTGGAAGGAAATTATGTGTTATGGTGAATATTTTGTGTCTCTTAGGACTGTGTACGCTCACAGATGTTTAACACAATTGAATGAGCGATTGATGTATTAAAATTATAGAAATATTATAATTTGAGTTCATTTCTTTAAAACCCTAAATTTTGAAGTGTGATGTAACTGTATGAAATGGAAAAAATAGTCCAAGTTTCGGAATTTAAGTTTTTTGTAAAGTGTAAGTTTTATAGACTTTTGGATTTATTTGTTTAATTTACTTGCGATTGTATGTGTTTCTTGGATTGCTGTCCTGATCGGTCTCATTGATAAAACGATCCTTTCGTGTGAAATGTTACGAACTGAACCAAACTGAGGCCAGAGCAGTCCAGTGAAATGGACCTTTTCAGGGGAAGGAGTTGTGACATCGTCTATTGTCGTGAATCCCCATCTTTCGATAAGTGTTATGGTTTCACCAGCTGTTCAAGGACAAGAACCACACCCATTGATTGTCCCTGAATTTTTACGATCAACCAGCTGTGGAATGACCAGTGCACGTAACCAGGGGGCCATTGTTTATTGTCTGAACTCAGGGTGAAGAGAGACAGACGGGTCGCCATAATAGTAAAGTAGAGCCGGCGCCCCATTGACAATAGGCGAAGCCTATCTTAAAATAATCATGTCATCTTTTCTGGTGTTTTGTGAAGGGGATACTAGAAACAGGTGGCGTGATGGACAAGTGTGTCCAGATGTGGACAAGGAACTATGGCGCCTTGGGCCAGACGGCTCGGGTGTGTTTTGGCGTTGGACAAGTGTGTCCAGATCTGGACAAGGAACTATGGCGCCTTGGGCCAGACGGCTCGGGTGTGTTTTGGCGTGTTATGCACCAATAGGACGAGGGAGGTCAAGAGAGACTTTGGTGACCTGCCAATAAGAAGGAGCGAGGGGGGCGTGTTGTGAACACACCCCTGGTGTTTAAAAGGGTTCTTTTTGAGGAGAGGAAAAAGAAGGAGGCAGAAAAAAAAAGAAAAAGAGAGTCCGGGAGAGAGACGGACGGAAGGAGGAGGAGAGACGGAAAAGAGAGAGAGAGGAGACGGAAAGAGAGTCGGGGAGAGAGAGTGAAGCCCGCCTTGAATGGAGAAAAGGGCAGACTCCGGAAATTGGAGTGAAAAAGACGATGAACGCCGGTGGCGTTGAGAATGGACTATAAACTGACTACACCGGCTTGGCAATATTACTTCATTAAGAATTGTTTATCAAATAAACAATATTTTTTTATTTCTATGTGAAGCTGTAAACGTTTATTTTATTGATGGATAGCTACACACGACGTTACAAATATTTTTAAAAAACTGTTATTTTCATATTATAAAACAATACTGAAACATTTTTCTTTATTGGAGCTACCTACTAGATTTTGAATATTCTATTGCTCATTATCCGGTTCCACGTAATTATTTTATATGCACCCTTAAATACATATTAAAAATGCACCATTTTCCATTTTTACAACAAAAAACCCCCCCACCTGCACTGAAAGAGTGAGAACAACTTAAAATGTCAACAAAAATCTGATGCTAAAATCTAAATTTCATCAAGAGCAGTTCCTAAATTTTTTGGTGGTAAATACATGCATAATTCTCACAGCTATAAACATCTTAGCGGCATTCAGAACAATGTATTTTTTAAAGTTAAAACTTTTTCTCAGCGTGAGTGGGTGCAAGAACAAAATATTAAAGAAATTAAACACACAATACGAAAAGTGACTGCACATCTCTAGTTAATAGAACGATGCATGGGAAGGGGATGGTAAGATCATGAACTAATATAATTAATAAGTAAATTATATTAAAACTAGATAATAATTTCAATATAATAAATATTTTTTTTAAAAAAATCTCTTTACATCAAGTACTTTATAGCATGTTGTGTAATATTCTTTAAATATTATTTTAAGATATATTCTCTTTTAAGTGTGTGGAATGGAGCTCCACGAAAATTCCTTATATGTCGAAGGATTCCGCGAGTCGAAGAAGTTTGAAGGTCACTGCTTTAAGGTAATGCTTCTCAAACTTTCAATATTTGCGACCCAAAATTCAATCATATTTTTCTTCGCATCCCCCTCATACATTAACAATGTATTGAATTCAATACAACTATACTTTGATGCTAAAGCTACAACCACTACTTTAACCTCATAAGTGCCACCGACGTATATAAACGTCTCACTCAGCTAAAGCGTTATTTTTCCCGGACGTACATAGACGTCTGCCAAAAGTACAATTTTTTCTGTTCATTGCTATCCATACTATTATTTAGAAGGGTTTTCAATGCAATAAAAGAACCTTGACAGTGTACGAGAAGGATGTATTTATTTCAGACGATTTGCTTATTTATTCTGTTTCTTCCACCCCCACCCCTATGCATCACATGCGCACGCCTACGTGGAAAGCGATGGCGAAACTTAAAAGCCGAACTTTTAATCGGCTTTTAAGGGATTAATTATAAACCGTACAGATTATTAAAATAAGTATTAATTTTTGTACATAATTTTATATATGATACCATGAGGTCACTAGTAAGTATTATACACTTGATCTTAACTTAGTATTGTTAAATTAATTATAAAATACTTCGTGCAGTGCTGATTAGGGTTTCGTTCCTGGGAAATCATAAGATTCCTGTACTTTTTCTATTCCCGGGAATTATACATACTTCGTTCCCGGGAATCGCACGGGGCTTCAATTATCTATGACGTAGTTATTTTTTACTTGACTGTAGATTTCAACCTAGGACATCGTTAGCTGACTCTACTGTGACAATTTACGATCATTCACCCCGAACTTCCTTAACGAAGGAATGTTCATGAGGTAAGAGTGTAATATGAGAAAGAAAGATTAACGCTTTCGTTGGATTGGTGAGAATTTTTCCAGATAGCCGTGGGTAGGGGTATCTGTCCAAATCAATTTCTATCTCTGTATCAAGCTTCGTTAACAAGAAGTATTTGGTTTTTTAAAGTGATCACATTTCGTAGCAAATTAGCACTGTCTGATCGAAGTTCCAAGATCTTGATTTATGTGGATAACGTAAGTACTAATACTTAAAACTATTATTTGTTTAATCTTTTTTTCAAAAACTTTTTCGGATACTTGTCTTTATTATGAGCTATGTAATTGAATGAGCAATTTGAAGAAGGGAATGAGCCCACAAACTTTTTTTTTTGGGGGGGGGAGAATATTTTTATAAACAATCTCGCGATATTTCTTATTTTTCTAAACCTAAATTTCGAGTGAGATTCTTAATATTTGTTTATATCTATGTAACTACATTATAACAATTCCATAAACAAGAAATCGGTTGTACAAATAAAATACCTTAAATACAATAATTAAAATTTTTAACGCACATAATCGGCACTTCAGCAGCAAATGAGTTTTCACGTATTTATTAATATTTATCTCTTAGTAATAACCTTAATAATTAATAATTGATTCACCTTAGACTGGTTAATTTTAAAACGCCTATGAGTCAGTAAAGGAAGGTTAATTTTAGTAACTATTTTTCAAATAAGAATTTTTTTCCCCGAGATTTTTAATTTATAAAATCTTGAATTGTAACATTGTTTCCATGCCAACACAATTTTTTTCTTTAGTGCAAAAAATTAAATAAATAAAAATTTTAAAAAAAACTTTTAATTTGGGGAAAGATTTTTTTCCTCTGTGTATATGATAAAGTTGAAAATGAAAAATCGAGACAGTAACAGCATCTGCAAAATAAAGATAGTGTGACATTTATTTATTATAAACTAAGAGTAAATTCTTTTGTATTCGAATTTTTAATAATTTCTTTCTTCAGAATAATTATTTATTCCTTCGAAGCACTTTTTTCTGTAGATTTCGTTACAAACTGCCTTTCTAATTTATTTATCAAAACATCTAGGGAATTTCATTGAGTAAAAAGGCAGATTTTAAAATTTCTGTTTGCCTCACAAAATGATTCTAATTTTGTGGGGAGCATGGATGAAAATATATTTGATACACTATTTACTTTCTAAACCTTTATCAGGTTTATTGATAGTTATATTACACACATTTTTAATACAAATTCAAACGTTTAATAATCTAAAGATTACTCAGTCGAGGCTGAATTGAAAACTGAGGGAAAGAAACAGTCTTTCCAGAACAAAAACTGGAACTGAAGATATATATATATATATGCTTAACTTTTGGCATATATTTATACTCCTTTATTTGATTTGCTTCTTTAGATTGATAGAATTTTAGTATATATATACAGTCGGACCTCTACTTAACGAAGTTGCTAAAACCAGAAGAAAAGTTCATTATGTGGAAAATTTGTGAAATAGTTTCAATATTTTTCTGTTCTAGGTTCCAGGAAAAAATTTGCAATATAGAAAGATTCGTAAAATGGTGGTCTGGCTGCATAATTTATATATATATATATATATATATATATATATGTGTGTGTGTGTGTGTGTGTGTGTGTGTGTGTGGACGGGTGTCAAGGCAATGATAAAATTCTTAACGAAAGAAAAGCATGAACCAAATTTAAAGAACAAATCAATTTATTAAAGTAAGAAAACAGATTATATTTATAGATTTAAATTGCTTACAAGAAAATAGAGATTAAAAGAGTTAATTCGGAAAGAAAACAGGATTCACCTGTAGAGATGGGGGCGTCAAACATTTCTAGGTTTAAAGAAATGCCGTTTCTGATCGAGCTCACTCCGTCGTGTCCGGTGTGCGAGTGAAGGCAAGCAAGCCAAAAAAAACGATCCCGCGCTTAGGGATTATAAGCGTTCGACGTCATCGCTCGAATCCCTGATTGGGCATTGAGATGCCTCATGCGTTTGACGTCAGACGCTCCGAGTTCCTCGATTGGTCTCTCAATTCAATTCAGTTCGTTTGAGGCCACCATCTCCCACATATCTCTCTCGAAGTACACTGGAAATTTAAAATATTCCAATTATTCGAAATCGCAAAGAACACAACTTTCCTACAAGTTCGGCCATCCTGGAATCACTGACCCCAGTGATTTAACATAACATCGAATAATTTGGTCTAGAACATTAAAAATTTAAGATAAGAAAATACAACACAATTCACGCAAACAAAAAACACCAATGACAATAGATAAAAATAAAAGAGAAGCACAGTACACAATGAATTAAAAACGTTCAATCTCTCATCCCGGTGAATAAAATTTCATTAAATCGGCGGAAGAAGAGGTTAATTTAGGACCTTCATGGTTACCTACTCTTTCTAAATTATACCTATCTCTAGGTTTAACTTCGATTACTTTGTATGGTCCTAAAAATTTAGGCCTTAATTTTAAACCTGATCCGAATTGTGTTCTCTGGATGGCCACTAAGTCTCCCTTTTGATACCTAGGTGCCCTCTTGCGTTTCCTATCGTAGGTTCTTTTATTTTCTGCTTGAATCTTCTGAATATTTCTTTTCGCATCTTGTCGTAGCTGGTTTCTCTGTTCCTGCAATTCTTCTACCATCTCTTCCATTAATAGGTTTCTCAGGTAAAGGTCTTCCCTATTTCTCATGGTAACGCCAGTCAATAGTTCAAATGGAGACCATTTGGTACTTCGGTTGGAGGTGCTATTTAGAATTCTTTGAAGTCGGTCTACGAATTTGTACCATTTTGTAGGATCGTCGATTGACAACTTGGTCAAAACGGGGATTAGAGTTCGGTGGATTCTCTCCACTTGACCGTTTCCTCGGGGTACGCCGGTGGTGATCTGTAGATTTTGGATTTTCTCTTCGGTACAATAATCACCAAATCCTTTGGAGTTAAAAGGAGAACCCCTGTCTGTTATTATTCTTTTGGGATTGCCGAAAGTCTTTTGTTGTAGCTTTAATTTATCTAGTGCATCTTCTAGGGTGGTGGATTTTACGGGATAAAGCCAGGTAAACTTAGTAAAGGCATCAATTATTGTGAGGATATGTTGATATCTTTTGCTGGTAGACGTCAAAGGTCCAATAAAATCTACATGATAAGTGCTTAATGGCACGTCCTCTTTTGGAATAGGATTTAGAAATCCCTCCTTTTTCCCACACTTTTTGTTAGCTAGAATACAAGATACACAGTTAATGATCACGTTTTGTACTTGTTTGCTTAAATTAGGTATAAAAATTCTCGTTTTACAATTTCTTCTGTTTTAGCGGATGAGAAGTGCCCTTTCTCATGAGCTAACTTGATTAGCTCGGTTTGCATATCCCTTGGTGCAGCTATTAATTCGCGGCCATCTACGTATTTGTATAATATTTCATTTTTAATAAAAAAGTCCGTAGCATTATTTGTTCCTATTAGTGACTTTAAATTTTGAATATTTTCGTCTTCTTGTTGGGCTCTTTGTAGTCTTGCGGTGAGAGTATCGCTTGTAATTATGGTGACTGGGTACCTGCTCAGAGCGTCTACATGTTGCATTCTCTGGCCGGAACGATGTGCAATCTCGTAGTCATACTCTTCTAACAGTAATGTCCATCTTGCTACACGAGTAACTAAATCTTTTTTGTCCATAGTCTTTTGAAAAGCAGAACAGTCCGTTATGATTTTAAAATGATTTCCCAGAAGGTAGGTGCGAAATTTCTTTAAAGCGTTGACAACAGCAAGAACTTCTAGTTCATAGCTACTATATTTTTCTTCTGCTGGAGTCGTTTTCTGCGACATATATTGGACAGGATGTAATTTTCCGTCTTCTGCTTCTTGAAGTAAAACGGCGCCATATCCTTGTTGACTCGCATCGGTATGTAATTCGGTAGTTCTTCCTTGCTGAAAAATGCTTAAAACTAGGCTTTCAGTCAACAATTTCTTAAGCTTTTCGAATGCTTCCATTTGGGGTTGCTCGAACATAAATGGGTTGTCTTTCCTTGTTAGGTCACTCAATGGTTTCGCTATTTGAGAGTACGCTGGAATAAATTTGCGAAAGTAACCGGTGAGTCCTAAAAAGCTCTGCACTTGTTTGACTGTTGTTGGTACCGGAAACTTCTTGACGGCTATTGTTTTTGCAATTGAAGGACGTATTGTCCCATTTTCGATGACGTGGCCCAAAAATTCTACTTTTCTTCTTAGGAATTGACATTTTTTAAACTTCATTTCTAAGCCATACTTCGAGGCAACCTCTAATACTTCCCTTAGTTTTTCTAAACCTTCTTTCTCATCTTTAGCAGGAATCACCAAATCATCCATGTAAATTATTACAATGCCTTTCCGCATGAGCTCTCTGAAGATACTATACACATATCTTTGAAATACGCTGGGGCTGGTGCTTAGACCGAAAGGTACTTTATTAAATTCGAATTGTCCGTCTGGAACAACGAAGGAAGTGAGGTGCTTGCAATCTTCATTAACGTCAACATGGAAAAATCCATTTTTTAAATCTAACGTTGTGTACACTTTGGCTCCCTGTAGTCTATCTAATACATCCTCTATCAACGGCAATGGAAAACGATCCTTGACTAATTTCCGGTTCAGTCTTCTATAATCTACACACAACCGGGTGGTACCATCTTTCTTCTTAACTAATACAATTGGACTCGCATATTCGGATGAGCTTGGTCTTACAATCCCCTGCTCTAACCATTCGTCGATTTGCTTGTTGACATCCTGATTCTCAGAAAATGATAAGCGGCGTGCAGGTTGGTAAACCGGTATGTCGTCTTTCAGGATAATTCTCATGGACACATTTGTCATTTCGGTCTTCTTTGGCTCATAGTTGGAGATTAATTCAAACAGTTCTCTTCGTATTTGTGGATTGGTAACATGTTGAACTACAATTTCGTCTTCCACTTCTGCTTCGTAAACTTGCATTTGCAGGAAACAATTTTTATCCTCATGTTTTCGGAACTGAACACTTTCTTTATAGAAGCAGACAGAGGCTTGCTCCAGTATATCTGAACCTATTACTGCCTGAAATTCCAAACTCGGCGTAGGTACGACATGCCACGTCAGAGAATATTCTTCTCCATCTAGTTCAATCTTTCTCTGGAACGACCCTTTTGTTTTGACTTCGCACTTCCCCAGTCCGATCAATACTGAAATGTCTTTCGAGAGTTTCGAAGGTTCGATGATTCCTTTGCTTACATCTTCTCGAATGAGTGAAACTGAACTGCCGCTGTCAATGAGAGCTTCAATAATCTTGTTCTCCATGGTTATTTTTCTGGTCTTAATTCTTTCTCGAGAGATTCGTGAGCAGATTTGGATTGAGGAGTCTGTAGAGTTATTAATTTTCGAACATTTGGGGCGCTTCGTACAATCCACGGCATAATGACCTGGTCCTTTACAGTAGCTACAGGTTAGTCGTTTACTTCTCCCGGAGTAGGAGGTACCGTTCAATTGAAAATGTTTTCTCTCACGCCTATTACTTCCACCCTGGGGATATTCAGTTCTTTGAAAGTAAGTATCGCTTGATCCGCTGGCTTCGTATCTTCCTTTGGCAAATGAATTGTAAAATTTCGGTCTTAATGTTCTTCGGACACTTTCATACTCTTCAAATTTTTCTGCTATCTCGGCCGGTGAGTTAATTGTAGACCATTCATCTAAAAAGTGCTCCCGAAGCTCGTACGGTGCACTCTTCTTTATTTGGCCGGCTATAATTAGTTCTCGCAGCTGGTCGAAAGTTTCTACATTTGAACCGGAAATCCATCCATCGAAGTATGTTTGTATTTCGTAGAAAAAATCTTGCCAAGTTCGTTCATTAGATTTTAGGTGAGAAATAAAGAGTTGACGAAGTTTCTCCGGGGATAACTTAAATCTTTTTAACAGTAACCCCTTAACGTGGTTGTAATCGTTGCATTTATCCGCTGGCTCTCTGGCAATCAAATGAGCAATGTCGATAGGAATCAGTCCTATAAGCTTCTGTACCCAATCCTTCTTCGGCAAGAATGTCAGTTCCGCATGTCGTTCAAATAATGTCAGGTTCAAGCTGATATCGTCCTTCATATTAAACTTATGAAAAGTTTCGTGGATCACTTTCGGTGCTTGTACATTTTCGGGGTTATTCATAGTATTAGCATTCTTTTCAGCCTGTATTCGCAACTTCTCTAATTCATATTCTCGCTCTTCTCGTCGCAATTTCTCTTCATATTCTCGCTGTTCTCGTCGCAATTTCTCTTCTTTTTCTTCTGTACGTATGCGATCCTTCACAATGCTATCGATCATTACCTTGACATCATCTTCGATGTAATCTGGGCTTTTCACGATGAGATCCTTTAGCTTGGGTTTAGTCAAGCTCGCTTCGACGATCAACCCTAACTCTTCGGCGAGTTCTATTAGATGCTCCTTTTTCTTTGAGAGAAGAAATGCCATTTTTGCAACCAAAGATCAAGAGTGACGGCTCAGAGAACAAATTTAAAATTTTACACCAAGCCCAATTTTCCCCTAAATACTTAATCCAGATGCGAAACGTTTATACAATAACGCAGGAAAAGCTCCCTTACTCAACCAAGAGGAGAGACAAAACGTAGATAAAAATACAATTATAACAGGTATACGAATAAAATTCACAAATACTAAAAAATTCTAAAATCGACACTAAAAATATTAATACAACGAAATCGAAAATTTATGACAGTAATATCTCAATTTCTCGAAATGTAGTCAATAAAAACACACTGGAAGAATCTATAGCAAAGCAGCATTCCTTAAATTTAATAACATCATAAATTAAAAGTAAACCACAAAATATTCGTAAAAAGTATTTTAAAAAAATAGACAAAATATCTATTTCCCAGTTGCTAAAAATATTATCTAAAACAATGCACAATTTTCACAAATCATTCCTATTCGCAATCAAATCATTTAGTTAGCCACAACCACCGCTAATTAGACAACATACTCTTATTACAAAACACTTTTACGAAACGAATTTATGCGAGGAGAAAATAAAATATTCACGATTCCTAGTTATTAATCACATGAAAAAAGAATTTGAAAATGACATGAGCAGACGATAGTTTCGTAAATGTCTGCAATCGTTATTTGATAAGAAAGTACCACACTGACCTGGCGATTCGTTGATTTTCGGTGATGACGCCCGAAAAGACAGAATGGATCACGACGAAATTCTTGAACGATGCAAGTTGATCTTCACTGTAATGGATGACGACGCACTTAGGATCATTGGCGGGAATTAACTGGCGATTCGCTGATCCTCGATGACGACGCTCGAAAAGACAGAATGGATCACGACGAAAATCTTGAACGATGCAAACTGATCCTCACTGGAATGGATGACGACGCACTTAGGATCGCTGGCAGGCCTTTCTTTAAAATAAACTGGCGATTCGCTGATTCTCGGCGACGACGCCCGGAAAAATAGAATGTATCACAACGAAATTCCCGAACGATGCAAGTTGAATTTCACTGGAATTGTTGACGACGCACTCAGGATCGCTGGCGAACTCTTTCCAAAGCAAACTTTAAAAAAATACATTAGAAAGGAAGTTGACATCGACACCGACGGACGGGTGAGGTCTCGATGTTTTGAAAAAAAGAAAAGTTGCTGAAAGGTGAGCACGAGGAAAAAATGAATAAGGTTATTGCTATATATATAGGCAAATGCCTAATACGAAGAAACGAGTTTAACATCGCGGTCGAGCTCCCAATTTGTGGGACGGGTGTCTAGGGGCAATGATAAAATTCTTAACGAAAGAAAAAGCATGAACCAAATTTAAAGAACAAATCAATTTATTAAAGTAAGAAAACAGATTATATTTATAGATTTAAATTGCTTACAAGAAAATAGAGATTAAAAGAGTTAATTCGGAAAGAAAACAGGATTCACCTGTAGAGATGGGGGCGTCAAACATTTCTAGGTTTAAAGAAATGCCGTTTCTGATCGAGCTCACTCCGTCGTGTCCGGTGTGCGAGTGAAGGCAAGCAAGCCAAAAAAACGATCCCGCGCTTAGGGATTATAAGCGTTCGACGTCATCGCTCGAATCCCTGATTGGGCATTGAGATGCCTCATGCGTTTGACGTCAGACGCTCCGAGTTCCTCGATTGGTCTCTCAATTCAATTCAGTTCGTTTGAGGCCACCATCTCCCACATATCTCTCTCGAAGTACACTGGAAATTTAAAATATTCCAATTATTCGAAATCGCAAAGAACACAACTTTCCTACATATATATATATTTAATAGAATCGAAATGAAAAATATTGTTTCAAGTTTTGTTCTGAACATAAAAATTATATTGTATTAATGAATTGTTGCGTTGATGTAACACATCAAAATATTTGAGATCTACTTATTTTTCTTACAATTTATATATTTCTTTCAGATATAAAAATTAAACATAACCATTTGAAATATGTCTGTCTCAATTACGAAGTCCTTTGTTCGGCAGTATTTCATCAAAAATAAAAATGAAGAAAGTGCAAAATGCATGAAATGTAGCAATATTTTGAAGTGTAGAGGTTGGTCTACAAGTGGTTTGCTTCGACATTTACAAATTCAGCATAATACAATGTTTCTCATTCAATATTCCAGTATTTCGTATAATTATAATCTAGATTATTTTCGGTTTAGATGAATATTTATAGTACACATTATTACTACAACTTCGTATAGATAAATGTCTTGTACAATAACATCACGTATTTCCGATAGAATTTGTATCAGTGCCACCAATATTTACTCATAACCCTTCTTGTTTGAAAAACCCACCGTTCTGTATGCCAGTGATTCTTATCATTAACAATTTAATGGAATGCCTTCCAACATATGTTTAATAATTTTATTTTAGTAAAACATTAGCAAATATTCTTCACGTTACTGATTATAATTTATATTATACTGATTGTAATTTTTACTAAATACTCACTCTAAAATTTTTTATTGATAAAACCCCACTAAATTGAACAATGTGTTTTATTTTAATTGTATACAAATTTTTAAGAAACCCTTCAGGACTATTATAAATCATACTTTAAATAATGTCGAAGTGCTTAGTAAAATTTAAAGAAACTAAATATTCCAAGAAATTCTTGATACATTAGAACCAAAATAAAGTTAATCACCACTGCTTTCTCATGAAAACATATTTCAACACCAAAAACATACTTCATATCTGTTAAGCAACCTAAACAACACAAACATTATTTAAATTTAAAAAATTAATTTTAAGCACTCAAAATAGAAATCAATAATTACAGTTAACATATTGATCCTTTTTCCATAAAAAAAAATGAAGAGTAATATAATTCGTTTGGTATAAGCAAAATTTAAAAAGTTATAACTAAAAAAAAATCTGAAGACATGTTAAAAATTAAAAGATAATTAAATAAACAATACTTGTGTTCCAAATAAATAGATAAGTAAAAAAATCATTGATTTAAATTTATTTAGAGTATGAAGATTATACTTAAATACGTTACTTACACACGTTTCGAAACAGAACATTATATTTCATGCGTTTACATTTTTAGTTGTTCACTTTTTGAAGAATTTTTTCTCAACATTTTTAACTGGATTTTAAAACTCATCCGAGACAATTAGACAGTTAATTTTACAATAGTATTGCTTTTTGAGCAGAAATACTTCTTTTGCGGATTATTTTTTTTATTAATAGTTCATAAAATTCAAGTAATTAAAGCATTTGGAAACACAAGTCTCGCATTTGGATGGATAGTATTTTCTTGCATCAAAGTAATCACACCCGGCATTTTCTAGCGAGAGCAATGTAGGCCATTCGTCTCGTTTTGCTATGCTTTCCAAGGAATAAGTTTCTTCAAAACATTCTATTTCAGATTCATTCAAAGAAAAACTGTAATTATAGCCATTAAATCTCTTTTCAGCAAAATGTATGCAATACTTTCCAAAAATGCTCTCCTGAAATTCACCCTGCGTTGTGTCTGTCGTAAAATGTTTTAAAAATTCTGGGCAAAATAATTTGAAATTATCGTAGAATTCTTTCGATTCGAAAACCTTCCTGAAGACTCTATCATGTAAGACATCTAAGCAAAAATCATTAATGTAAAGAATCCTGAAACACCTGTATTCTTGGAAAAAGTGGAAAACTGATGCTCCTAGGAAAGCAGCAACAAACAAAAAATTAAGAAAGGATGGCTCAGGCACGTCACATAACTTTAAACATCCAGAGAGGAGAAATTCAGCAAAACTAATTTCGGATAAATCGAGCACATTTCTTCACTTTCTTTAAATTCTTTTTTAAATTTGTCGTAAAAGAAGTGTGCACTGAGATCTTGTGACACACGTTCTACTCCAAAACATGCAGTATAATTCACCAGCTCTATAATTCATCAATAATTTCTTGGTAAAGATCAGTAGAAATCAAAGTTTTTAACAGGATGCATGTCATGAAGGTTTGAAAATCACAGAATTCACTGTCATCTCTTATATCTGACATCACTGTAATTTCTTCTTCAGAAAGAAATGTTCTTAATTTTAAGTTTATTTTCTCTGGAATATATCACAGAAGAGCTCGAAACCATAAAACTTATTCCAAATTTATTCTTTTCCGCGTCTTTTGCCCTTTTCGTTCACTTTTTCTCCGTTTTAAAGCTGTAAGTACCCAGGAGTTAAAATGAATGCTTTAGCATTTAACGCGAGTAATACGGCAGAAACAGCTATCAAAGACCACGTGAAAATGTTAACTTGCACTCTGTTGCTCTTACGGTTAAAATAAATGCTGAGACAGTTAAATATAAGTAGTTAAAGGTCCTTCTTAGACTTGTTTGAATAGCTTAAAAAAAATAAGAGGGGAAGGAATTGACAGTTTAAAAGGCATCTGAAAGTCATACAACGCTCATCCTTTGAAATGGAGTAAATAGTTCCTTTACACTCAAAACGAATCTCTCCCCTTCCAAATTTTTCTTGGTTTTAATGTAAACCTTTCTTTTTGGTCTTTTCTGTCTGTGTATTTTAAATAAAGTTTGGTTCAATTTTGTAATACATATGTTTCAGCAAATTTCGAGTAAAATGTGATTCTGCAGTCCAATAAACACTTCTGTAGAACATTGCAGAAACTCTTGACAGTTAAACTTCTCAAGGTTAATGCTCTGCTTCCCCCTTTTTACTTTCCTTACTAAGAGGAAGAAGACAAAATGTATGGCTATTCACTCCCCACCAGTATTTACATGTGTTCTTGTATCTTGCAGAACGGCACAATACATCATTTTCCCTTTTCCAGGAATAATGAACTATCCGTATCGTTGAAGCATTTCTACACCCCAAAACATTTTTCTTTATTTTCAATATATTGTCATTTCTCCTTCAAATTTAGGATATCATCTACTTTTTAATGAACTAATTTCATGTGCTCCGCATTTTTTGATTATTTAATTCATACGGGAAAATATCTTTAGTGATAATTAAATATATCGGATGAGCAAAGCGCGTTACTGCTTATATTTTACAGTGGTTAATTGCTAAAAATACATTCTTCGAGACTTAAAACTGGATACGAAATTTATTAACATCAAGTAGTTTATAAAATGAAGATAAACAGAAAAATATGTTATTTTGTTACGCTAATTCTGGTTTTAAAAATTACACGTGCGGAAAATATTCACACACAGTTTCAAGTGTAAATTTTGGTATTTCTTCTTTAAAAAATATCAAAATTTTTTTCTTCTATCTATACTCAAAATTTATTAAAAATATTTTCATATACTTTATTAAATTCTCTTCCGTAAGCCAAAAACAATATATTTGTAGCATTAGCGATCAAAATTCATTTTTATGTAATAGTATATGAAATTTATCACTAGCATATATTATATTTAATGCACAATAGGGAAAATTTATATAAGCCTTAACATTTTTTTTACAGAACTGATGATGAACAGAAATTATGGCATGTTTTTATTCAGATTTATTATCATACTATTATTCATCCTATTTTCTGTATAACCCTAGTTTTGAATATTGTGATACAGGATTCAAGCTTTATCTTATCTCATTTCTCAAAACACGTTGAATGAAAGCTGGAATGTAATGATAAAGAGATCATTCTCTCCAGCTTTCAACTGAGAATCAAAACATGTATAAATTTATTCAAGTTTGAATATTTGATGGAAGAAATTCATTCTCCCCCCACCCCATGCTATCCTCAAAAGTATTATTTGTTTAGTTATATTTTATACTAGCTGG
Source organism: Trichonephila clavipes (assembly GCA_019973935.1). Lineage (NCBI taxonomy): Eukaryota > Metazoa > Arthropoda > Arachnida > Araneae > Nephilidae > Trichonephila > Trichonephila clavipes. Next base: position 71,632 of record BMAU01017762.1, read on the forward strand.
TATACCCGTTCTTCGCACGGGTGAATTTAAAAATTAAAAATACAGACTGAAGGATAAAAAAGTTTTTAATGGGTAATTTTACTTGAATTGTATAAATTAAACACAAAAAAAACAGCTTTTACATTACTCAGCTGAACGAAAAAAACATGTTTGCTACTTTTTAAATCTTTAGATATAATTGCTGATTTTTTTATTATTGTTATTATTATTTATGACGCCCCGTCACTTTCTTGTGGGTCGATTTTTGAAAACACCAACCTGCTCAGCAAGAGTAACACATTGTTACAAATTTTGTGTAAAAAACGCTAAAAATAGTGTAAAAATTTTTTATCTGGATGTGTAATACGTTAATATTACTTTCTGATGTATTTATTTTATGTTAAATAGCTGTTACCCCCGCGACTTCATCCACGTGGAATTTAACAAAAAAGTGTTTATTCACTTCGCAGAGTTTACGAAAACTTTTCTTCTATCTTGTGAAACTATGTTTCTTTTTTGTTTTATTTTTTTTCCTTTACTTTTTGTTAAGCAAGGGGTGAAAGGGACGCATGACCTTTGATGGGGTCAATGGGGTGAGGACTAAAATCTTAGGATCAAAAAAGGTCTATATAGCAAGCAGGTTGAAACGAGAACACAAACGAAGCCGCAAGGAAGGGAGTGAAAGGGACGCATGATCTTTGACAATGCAGTTAAGGACTGTAAAATCATTAGGATCAAGACATGAACGGGAAATGTCGCGAATGGCAGCAACTTTATCGAAGAAAAATGTGTGATATAACTGCTAGCAATCGTTGAGACAGAAGGATCGCGAAATAAAATTATCCCTATTAAATAAAAATAGTCCCTATTGAAATAAATAATCCCTATTTGTATCGGATATTGCTCACTATTTCAATAGTTTTAATTTTATTTTCTGGGAATCCCAATTTTTTTTTTCTAAAATAAAAGTAGCCTAAGTTATTTCTTATAACATTAGCTATCTGCCAGTGAAAGTTTCGTCAAAATTGGTCCAGCCAGAACAAACAGACAGATAGGTAGATAGACAGACAAAAATTTTAAAAATTGATTTTTTCGAGTAAGTACCGTATATACCGTAGTTTATACGGTAGTTTTTATACTACCGTATATACTTAGTAAGAAGCTGTTAATCAAATTACAAACAGACACTTCAGTTTTACTTATATGTATAGATAAATCGCATCAAACTATGGACATACTAGCTGTTATACCCTTTCTTCGCAAGGGTGAATTGAAAAATTAAACGATACAGATTGAAGGAAAAAGAAGTTTTAATGAGTTAATTTTACGTGAATTGCAAATTAAACAAAAAAAAGCTTTTTGCATATCTCAGCTGAACAAAAAAACCCTGTTTGTTACATTTTAAGTCTGTAGATCTAATAGCTGATAAAAAGGATTTCTCTTTTTCATCTATAACTCGCCATAACTCTCTTGTGGATCGATTTTTGAAAACACCTTCCTAAGCTGATCTCAGCTGAGCAAAAGTTGTAACAAATTTTGTGTAATGAACGCTTAAAATAGTATAAATAATTTATATCTGGAAGTGTGATACGTTAATATTACTTTTTGTTGGATTTATTTTATGTTAAAATTGTAATCAGCGTCACACTCCGCCTGTTCAAGCTTTTGCTGTTCCTGGCGCCTAGCGTAGACAAAACAAAATGCAAAGTTTTGCTTCACACATATAATATAGGTATATGCTGTCGCGCAGTAGCGCACACAGAAGTTTTCAGGGGGTCCAGAGTCGAAAGTCCACCATTCTTGTATCATACTCCTTTTGATTTTGTTGATTTGGGGGAACAAAAGACAGTAAAAAACAAATTATTGAATAAACAATTAGTATTAAGTAATAAAATTAATCATTAAAACAAACATTTAATTACATTTTACGTATTTAATACTTAAAATTATAATCAACCGGGAAAAAAATCAAGGGCTTTGGGGGGATCCGGACCCCTAGGCCACCCCCCTTGTGTGCGCCACTGCTGTCGCGGGCTTTTTTGCAGATGGTAGAATTTTTTCCTACTTACTTGACAAGTATTGTTATATTCTGGACACTTCACACAATATCTTTAGTAATTATAGCCTATGTGTTATTCTGATGTATAAGCTATATTATTGTAAAGTTTCTTTAAAATCTCTCCGTTCATTTGTTTTTGCGTGAAAGAGTACCAAACATCCACACAAACTTTCCCATTTATAATATTAGTAAGGATTATTCTCATGACCAGCGAATGCCCAAAGAAATATTTTAGCTATTCATAATACAATTTCTTTTGATACACAGGCTAACATATCTCCAAAGTTATTTTCTAATAACAAGTTCTACGATTTCTGCTTCCTCTTTTTGTCCTAACACTCGCATACATAAATCTATGAAATTCTCCTATATATTTTAACTTTTGTCACCTTCACTGAACGCAGGAACGTATGTAAAATGTCTGCAAAACAGCTCATGGTATGCATTATTTGGAAAATGTTCTTTCTACTACATAAATAGTACTAATTGCTGACGATTTGTATACGAAATTTCCTATCTATCTTTTCTTACTTGTGCGCTATTAATTCAGTTCAGTATAATCTATACATCTATACACAGAAATAAAAATGAAGTGTCTGTAATTTGGAATTAACAGCTGTTTACTAAATGCATTTAAAAGTATATACGGTACTTATAGGAAAAATCAATTTTTAAAATTTTTGTCTATCTGTTTGTTGGTTCCGGCTAATCTCTGAAACGACTGGACCAATTTTGATGGAACTTTCACTGGCAGATAGCTAATGTTATAAGGAGTAACTTACGCTACTTTTATTTTAGAAAAATACATTAGAGTTCCGAGGAGATAAAATTAAAACCAAGGAAATAGTGAGCAATATCCGATTCAAATAGGGATTATTTATTTCAATAGGGATTATTTTAATTCAATAGGGATTATTTTATTTCGCGAGCCTTCTGTCTCAACGATTTCTGGCAGTTATATCAAACTTTTTTGTTTGATTAGGCTGCTGCCACTCACGACATTTCCCGTTCATGTCCTTTGATCCTAATAATTTTACAGCCCTTAACTGCATTGTCAAAGGTCATGCGTCCCTTTCACCCCCTTCCTTGAGGCTTCGTTTGTGTTCGTGTTTCACCTTACTGCTACTCAGACCTATTTTGATCCTAATGATTTTAGTCCTCACCCCATCGACAGTGTCAAAGGTCATGCGTCCCTTTCACTCATTGCTCGTCAAAAAACAAATAAAACAAAGAAGAAACATAGATTCACAAAGTAGGAGAATGACATTATACTTATAGGATAGGTATTTCTTTACGTAGAATGCATAATTATTAAGTTTTCGTTAACTCTACGAAGTGAATAAACACTTTTTTGTTAAATTCTACATGGACGAAGTCGCGGGTAACAGCTATTTAACATAAAATTAATGCATCAGAAAGTAATATATATTAACGTATTACACATCCAGATACAAATTATTTACACTATTTTAAGCGTTTATTACACAAAATTTGTAACAATGTGTTACTCTTGCTGAGCAGGTAGGTATTTTCAAAAATCGACCCACAAGAAAGTGACGGGGCGTCATAAATAATAATAATAATATTAATAATAATTCAGCTATTAAATACATTTAAAGACTTAAAATTTAGCAAACATGTTTTTTTTTCAGCCGAGATATGCAAAAAGCTTTTTTTGTTTAATTTACAATTAACGTAAAATTAACTCATTAAAAACTTCTATATCCTTCTGTCTGTATTGTTTAATTTTTCAATTCACCCGTGCGAAGAACGGGTATACCACCGAGTTATTTAATATAAAAGCAATTAATGATGGGATATTTACATGGAGGGAGAAAGGAATAGTTTGTGTTCTTCAAAATACTTAATTTTTTATCGCTAACCGAACTGACTTTTTTAAACAAAAGAATATGTGTAAAAAAAATCTTTTTGTTAATAATATATTTCTTCATTACACTTTTCTACCACACCCCCTCCCCCGTCAATCAAAGTTCAGAAATGCAGAGATATTCGAAAGTCATTTCTATTAAACTAATTATGTCCTTTATAATTTCCACTACAACTAATTCAGTAAATTTGCACTTGTAATATTCCACTCTATCCACTTTGTATTATATATACATACATAATCGCTTTGATTTCCTACTTTTCTGTTCATTTAAAAAATTATGTAAGTTAAGGTGAGACAGTGAATCTCTAGTGAATGTCATTAAACTTATATGCTGTACATTACAGAAAAGGATGTAAAAGGAAAAATTTTTCTTTCAAAAGAGTGGTTCAATGTTGAAAAATATTTGGAACCCCCCCTTTTGAACTTTACTCTGCAATTTTAGAAAAATATTCCTATGAGAAAAATAGAACACTGGGTTCAGGTCTTTAAAACAGGGAATTCCAAACATGTGACCAACACGTTATCTGTTTATTTTTGTTCCATGACATTCAGTACCATCCATCACTGGCAAAAGGGGAAAATACAATGTTATCGAAAATTCCGTCCATGCATTGTACTTTTCTTAGTGAAACTACCAATCTCATAGGGCAGGGGTGTCAAACACGTAGCCCAGCAGTACATACCAGCCAATTTTTTAAAAAAAATTTTTAAATATCAGGCTTTTAAAGTGTATTCATTTTGAAATTTATATTTGAGGTGAGCCTTATATATAAATCTACAACTATTTGTGACTTACCTTCCTCTCTCTCTTCTTGTTTTAAAAGAAATCCTTTTTGAAAGAAATGGCCTTTATTTTTAAAAAATAATTTTTAATTACCTCATTAAAAGTTTTCATTTAATTTTACTATAGTATATTATTTTTTATTAAATTCTGAAATGCACTGCGAAAATTCTGAATTATAGATGATATCCTGATTCATCGCGAGTGCGACTTTTATTTCTCTTCCTCCTTCTGTGTTTGGAGTGTCCAATTGGCAAGAAGCGGTCAGAGGTGATTTAAAGGTTTAAAGTATATTCAAGATGCTTAAGAGGCCCTTAGACAGAAATCGAAACTCAAAAATGATGAAAGCGCTCTCTTCTGGGAGGGGGGATTGGACGTGTCCAAAGGAACGGCGAAGTACTTATATCGTACTGGTCGTAATAATCGAAGGTAAATAGTTCCTTCATAAAAGATGAATTATATGCCATTTTTTTTTTTTTTTAAATTTCCATTATTTTCTCGATTTTGAAATAAACTTTTTTGTTATGCTACTATTCTTCCAAATTTTCGTTTACTTTATCCAACTTTCTGATGATTATGTTCTGTCATGATGAAAGAAAATGACATCACTTTTAGAAACATCCCCTTTTTCACGTTTAGGGATGGCTTCTGTTCGTTCCCAATCGTTTGAAACACTAAAGCCCACAGTTCTTCCTTCGGTGAGCGCCTCTGTTTCTCAGCAGATTTGTTCTGCCCATCTTTTTTATCATTCATTTTATTAATTTTCCTCTTATACTTTATGTCACCCCATTAATTCGGCTCTAAATTTATCAATTCTGATGAGGAGGTTCGTCCCCCATATACGGACAGGAACTCCGTAAATTACATTCCACTTGCCACACTAAAGCCCCTCCCCCTTCTGCTTTTGTTCAAACTAAAGATAAGGAGAGCTTCTGCATTCTTCTCGATTGGTGGGGTTCCAGTTTGACTTGTACAGTCTATGACAATGTTTATATGAAACCAACTGATTTTTCTTTTATTGCTCTCTTCCCACATCATTCAAGTTTGTGAACTCGCATTCATAACCGATTGTTACGATGTCTGACATGGAAGCAGAAGATATTGGGATGCATTCGATGGATCCCGCCATCCTCTTTCCTGACTTTACTAAATCGAACGCATTCCAACCCCTCAAACGCGGAAAAGCCGCACAGGGAAATGATAAGCGCCGCAAGCAGAAAGATCCCAAGAAGAAAGCCGTTGAGTCTCCGCCAGAAGAAACCGACAACGACAAATGCCGTCGCCACAAGGAAATACAAAAACGTATTAAGATGATGAACGGTAGACTCTCCTTCCTCGAGCATTGTATCCAAAGTGAGAAGGAATTTCCCGACCTCACCGACGATGACGCCCTCGTTGGATTCCAAAATGAACATGATGAACTCTCTACCCAGAAGGAGCAAAACTTGGGTGAGTTAGCTTTGTTTCTTCCTTGCCCTGTACTGGATTGCCCGGAAAATCCCAAAACTCTCTAAGCAAAATGACCCCCCCAGAACCATGTGTGAAAAACACTTACGTTTAAAGAGCCACGATAGCAAGGAAATAGAAAATGACGACGGTGGTTTCGTCCCCTCCAAAAAAAGTTTGCGAAAAATTAAAACTTTCTGATCCCATTGCCGGGACCAGTCAGCCTGTTAACGTACAGAATAAATTCAGCAGTCTTGCTGGAAAGGAAGCTGAAACAACCACCACGACTTCAAACCAAACAGCGGCACCAATTTCCGCCCGTCCTAGAGTCCCCCCAATTATGTTTAAACATAAGAAAACTAACTACAAATCAATCGCTAAAAACTTAAACAAAGATTTCCCTGACTGCGACGTTAAGCTAGCAGGGAAATATCTTAAAATCTTTTGTAAAAGCTCCGACGAACATCGCATAGTGACAGAACACCTCAAGAAAATAAGCGAGGAATTCTACGTGATTGACCCACCAGATTCCCGCCCCCTGAAAATTGTCATCAAAGGCCTCCCGATTTCCACAGAAATCGGTGAGATCCAAGAAGACTTAACCTCTCAAGGATTTAGTGTAGAAAAGGTGACACAGCTCACCCGATCTAAAACCAAATCCCCGCTCCCCATTTTCATGGTCGAGCTTGAAAAGAAACCAGATTCCCCAGATATTTTTAAAATGAAAAAGTGCTGCTGCCTCACGGTGCAGATCGACGCTTTCAACAGACGACCGGGGGTTTCACAATGTTACAACTGTAACTTGTTTAACCACTCGTCGAAAAACTGCTTTATGCGCACCAGATGTCTAAAATGCGGTGAATCCCACCGTACAAATGGATGCCCTATTAAAGAAAGGATACAAAATCCCGTATGCATCAATTGCAATAAGACAGGACACATGGCAAATTGGAGCCAATGTGAAGAATTCCCCAAGAGAAAACTGCGAAAAGGTGAAACGGTTCGTAATCGCAACACCTCTACCGAAACTAACAAAACCCCAAAACAGGTCACCCCAAATCTCTCCTTCGCAGCTGCCCTCTCGGGCGCTTCAAATAAAAACAGTACTCCCGGAACTTCGGCTACCCCCGAAGAAACCCCCTCAACAGAGGAAAAAAGTAATGGAAATGACTTCGGATTCAAAGGCGCGATTAATGAATTAAGAAGATTCTTTCTTGACTACCCCTATCTTTTAGAAATGGGTAGGCAGTTTAGATACGCAAAAGATGAAGAGAGAATAGATATTTTCTATCAAAACCTCATTAAAAACCAAGATCGAAAGGCCTAACTTTCTAGTTCCTCTCATTTCAAATACCTCTCCATTGCAAAGATTTATTGTTTTTTTCAAACCCGCCTCCCTCGTAAGCTCGCTCCGCCCACTGACCGGGAAACCCCCGGCCATTGGTCGAAGCGAGACACTCTTCCGATTCTCGGTCGCAAATGCGACCCCGTCTTATTTTTAGCAATCCAGTACTATTTATTTCCACTTAATTTTAACAAGGGCAAGTAAGATTTTCAATGCTACTCCCCAAGTGTTCGATAGGAGATTAAGACCTCTTCGGAGATCAGGTGCTCCGCTTGTTACTGTCAACACCTCAAGTTTGTGAAGGACTAAAGACTCAAGATTCCAAGTTCAAAAAAGGTCATGAATACAAAGCTGTACTCTCAAGCGTAGTTCTTTCTCGCTGTCCGATCTTGACTTAGAACAGGGATGGCCAAACCAAATGAAATTGCAGGCCACTTCGGAAAACATTATATCCTACGGGCTGCATATAAAGATTATATATCTTTATATTAAATTTAAATCCATTACAAACATTTATTGGAGCAAAATTTTAAAAAAAATGTAATGAATTATTATTGATTTTATTATTTTTCATCTATGCAGGCATAGATAATTTAATAATAATGCAATGAATCAATGATCTTTTTTTCGCACAAACTGTCGAAGTCTAGGTCTATTGAGATTAAATGCAATCACATTACGTATTCTGAGTTTAATTTGTTTTTGTATCCACTCACACTGAAAAATATATTTCACTTAAAACATAATTTTCTGAATGGCATTAAAATGTTTATAGCTGTGTGAGATGTACTGTGTATTTTAGGAGATAGTTTGTAATATAAAATTTAGGAGCTGTTCTTGTTTAAATTTCAACATCGAATGTGTTGATACGCCGATAAGTTCTTTCCTCTCCTTCATTTTACATGTTTTTTTCCCCCACAAATGGAAAAAGATGCATTTTCCATTAGAAAATATTTAGTTTTGCTAGACATTGTGCTGACGAGTATAAAATTATCTCGTGGAACCCAAGGTAGTAAAAACACACACACACACACACAATAGAATATTCAAAATCTAATAGGAAGTATATACATACAAAGATAAAATGTGTGTTTTAATATTCTTCTGTTATATTATAATAAAAATTAAAAAGGTGTTACAAAAATAAAGTTATTATACATAAATAAAATTTTCAGTTTTAATGAATAAGATGCGCTTTAAATACTTGAAATTATACAAATTTCATTAGAAACGTGAGTCCATTTTGCATACATAAGTTTCTTTTCATTTTTTTGTCACTCGTGGAACCCCAGGGTTCCGTGGAGCACAGTTTGAATTGAGGAACCCCACGAACTACAAGGAATTGGGGGGACTCCATTCCATTATTAGAAAAATATATACTGAAACAATATTTAAATTTAATCAACTTGTTATTGGTACTTTAAAGATTGTAAAAGTATTGTATTTCTTATGAGAAAAATTCATACTATTTTAATATAATTCCCCCCCTGAAGTAGATGGTTTGATAGATGTTAAGTTTGTAGAGGCTCAGTCTTGTTGGCAGAATGGGGAAAAAAAGGGGGAAACTCAGGTGACGTCCTCGTCATTTATCCTTGTTGAAGAATAAAATGTATGTGCATACAAAACGAATGCATGACGTTTTCCTTTTCTCTGAGAAATTTTCTCTTACTCTCTTGATGTCAGAACAACCGGATGATTTCTATATTTATGTCCTTAAAATTTTTTTCTTTTTGTCTTACGCTTATTTCCTTCCTCAAAGAGAAACTCAAATTTGCTTTATAAGTACAAAAGCAAATAAAAGCATCACGATTATTTGTATTATTTTTGAAAAAGAATGCGTCAAACAGAAAAGTGTCGTGGATTACTTAAGCAATGGTACAAGAGAATGTATTCATATATTTAGAATAATCAATAGCAAAAATCTCTCAGCATTTCGCAGTTAACAAATAATTTTAGCTAAAATTAACGAGCCAAAAAGAGAGGAGGAAAATCAGAATTTCACGGATTCTTCCAATCTCCTGAGATGTCAAACATTAAAATTGTGGAATGATTTGCCTGTGCATTAAATATTATACTTAAAGCACAGTTTCCAGAGTGAGGGGCGAGGACCCTGTTCTACGTGTCACTCCACAGTAGTGTTTACGTAAAAAAACTATTTTATTGGTTGATTAGATACACACTTATGTTACAATATTAAAAAAATATATAAGGCAGCTTTTAATAGCTTGGCTAAATTTTGAAAATTTTAAGGGTACCAGCTTATTATATACTTTCAAATTTTAATTTTGCATTCATTGAAGATATGAAACTTTATATGAAAGTAGATATAAAATGCCGGTTCTGGGACAAGTGGAGCGTGGAGCCTCCATAGACTTAACATGGGGCCGGTTCTGGGACAAGTGGAGCGTGGAGCGCGGCTGACGCCTGGGGGCAGAAGAGATAAGGAAAGGGTGACAATGGGGGGTCTCCTTACCTGAAAAACATTCTGCGCATGCGTTATGACAATTTGAAATGTTGGGAATTCATTGAATAGACTGTTTATTTTTCAATTAATATATAATTTTTAAAATAAGATTTCAATAATATTTTCTATTTTACTTTAGTGCAAACAATAATGTCAAAAAATAAACATTTTTTTTATGAGAAGATGAATCATTCCAATCCTTTCTCGTATTAGTAAGGGGTCTTCTCTATCAGTATGATTGGTTTGAGAACACGAATATGTTTTTAATGATAGGCGATTCGTATTTTTACTTAATGAAATGAATTAATTAGTTAAAATGAATATACTGTTCAACTTGATCGTAGGATTCGATGCAAATTTTAGTCTTGATGAAGGGAGACAAAACTTTTTTTTTTTGAAAAATAAAACTTAATGTCAGTCAGAGCTATTTTCGTTTCAATAAATGTTTTTCGTTACTTCAAAACTAATTTTTTTTTTTTTTAGAAAAAGTACATTTAAGAGTGGTGCCATCTATGATTGATTTTAATTTCTATGTGTAAAATTACACTTATTTTTAAGTTGAGTTTCGAACCCCAAAAGTCTTCGTTGATGAATGTTAGAAGGTACGATCCTAACAACTCAGCTACGAAAACCTGTTACCATACATTTAGTTTACTCACATATTATCAAACTTTAAGCGAAAATACTTAGAATAAAGTTGAATTGGCTATTGATTCCTATGGCTAAAAATTTAATATCCTTCTAAACTATTTAAAGCTATGAATTTCTTCATTTTATACGTCATGTAATAATTTCGAGGATATATATAAAATACATGTTTTTACTTGCCAAGGTCATGATAGAATTATCCAGAAGTGGTAATCTATCTTATCTTAGAGGGAAAGGAATGTGTAAACAACCTTTGAACATGTTGGTACATGGATAACATGACCAAATAACAGACAATGTAACACTACGCACGCGTAAGAATACATTATTCTATTCCACCAATAAGCTTCTTTAAGTTTTTATGATAATATTCTTACAAACCAATCACAGTTCAACATGAGAGTACAGTTCTAATCATGGATTTGGAATATATTTGGTTTAAAGACATTTCTAGCTCTTTCTCTCTCTCAGACGGTAGTTCAAATTTTATTATTGTTGTAATCAGAATTATACACGTGTAGAATTAGAAACATGAAGCGAACGTTTAATTCCAATAATGGTTCTAATAAGCGAGTATGTTTTAGTGAAGTTACCAAGTCAGATTCTTCTTTCTCTGAGGATACTATTCCTCCACATCATTTCCACTTAGGACAGGACGTTTACGCTGCAGTGACATATTTTGCTAGCATGGTACAAGTTCATCTACGTCTCTATAAAAGAGATGGGAATAATCGACTGTTTCCAACTAAAAGAGGTGTGTGTTTCTCGCCTATGCTGTGGCAATCATTTGTTAATCAAATCGAGCAAATCGATACATCATCTTCTGTTGAAGAAACTATCCTCATAAAAGACTCTTTGATGATATCGACCGTTTTTATTGAGAACATTCCAAATATCATCTTCCAGCGCTATTTCCAGAAAAAGATTATTCAAAGAAGTTTGTACCGGGGACGTGTGTTCTAAGCGAAAATAACTGGTTGGAATTACAACGAATTCATAAGATCATCACAGAAAGTGTCATGTGGTTAACACATTTGACCGTATGCTTCGCAATTTGTTACTGAGTGAAGCCTCGAAAATTATGCCAAGTGCTGTAGTGAATACAGACGCTTCAGAAGTTGAATTGGTGTTGACAAATTCATTGATTGAACTTTTTGTGTGATTACTTGGGAAACTCCATCGCAGATGTGTTCGAATGCTACGGGTGTGTTCAACAATATGGTAATCAACTTGGACATGAATGTATAACAATGGATTATGAAACCCGTATACGACTTTATGGCGGTTTAGCTTTGTTCACTATTGATTTCGAGCAACTTATCAAGGATTTTATCCAACGAAATATTCAATTGTTAAATTATCTAAATCCAATATTTGTAAATAAGTGGGATATGCTTTCTATTTTTGATAACGCTAAGAAAATGTATATTGCATCTGATCCTAATCGTTAGTATTAAATAAAAAATATTTATTTGTATATGTCTCTGTTATTGTTATTTACTCTTTACTTCGTATTTATATGTGAGTATGTGTTTCCTCTTTATTATATACTATTTAAACTCTTTTTAGAAGAGTTGTTGTTCTTATAAATTGAATGCTATAAATACTTCGTTTAGTTTGCTATTACATTATTCATTCATGTGATGTTAGTCAAATAACACACATTTTTTTTTAAAGTTAAGAATGGATCTTAAAAAGTTTATCAAGAGCCTGAACATCCGGGTAGCTTTGGTGGTGTCGAAGCTTTATTTAAAGCTACGGGTGGAAAATTTTCTAGAAAAGATATTAAAAAGTGGTTAAGTGCAAAAGATTCATATACTTTACATAAACCTATTAAAAAGAAATTTAAGAAAAATAGAGTGTTGGTAAGTCGAATGAATCAACAATATCAAGCCGATTTAGTCGATATGCAGTCTCTTTCTAAGTTTAACGACGGGTATAGATATTTACTTACTTGCATATGTGTTTTATCGAAGTATGCTTGGGCTATTCCATTACATGATAAGAATGCGAAAACAGTAGTATCGGCTTTTGAACAAATATTTTCTGAGCGCGTCCCTCTTAAACTTCAAACTGACGCTGGTAAAGAATTTACGAACAAACTTTTTCAGAATTATCTCAAAAAGAAAAAAATAGGATTTTTCATGACATGTAATAACACGAAAGCCTCTATTGTTGAACGATTCAATAGAACGTTAAAGACAAAAATGTGGAAATTTTTTACAGAGAAGAATACGAAACGATACATTGGTGTCGTAGATAAATTAGTATACAGCTACAATAATACTTGGCATCGTAGCATACAAATGACACCAGCATCTGTAACTGAGACTAATCAAAGCCAGGTATGGGAAAATTTATATGGTAAGCAGAATAATAAAAAGGTGAATAAGCCAAATTATCGACTTAATGATACAGTTCGAATTAGTAAGGAAAAATTATTATTTGAAAAAGGATACGAGCAGAATTGGACCAGAGAAATATTCACCATTCATGATATTATTAGAAGGAATCCAATTGTTTATAAATTAAAAGATTTAGCTGGAGAAGTGATTCGGGGTACTTTTTATGAACAAGAACTTCAAAAGTAACGCATTCTGGTTACTATCCTATTGAAAAAATTTTGAAAACACGAGAAAAGAATGGTAAAAGGAATATTTTGTAAAATTTTTGGGATATCCAGAAAAATTTAATACATGGGTACAAGACTTGAAGCATCTATAAAAGAGATCAAAATCTACTTATTCATCAGTCGCGAAAATGTCTTTCTACATAACGCTCATAAGTGATAGCTCCAAACACTTTTTCCCAGGAAATAAAACTTCTCATTTTACTACACAACTTCCAACTCCCATTACACTAAATGATGAATGGGAAATGGGATTAGTTGATTTTATTTATCCTCATATATGGTATAATATAAGAGAAGACAACAATTTATTTGGTTTTGACCTCGGTGATGGAAAGTCGATTGCTAGAAGAATTCCTCAAGGATTTTATGAGACTATACCTGACATTTTAGATGGGATGTATTTAGAAGATTTTAAGAACAAAATAGAATTTCATTACCATCCTATAGTCAAAGAGTAAAAATCAAGACAAAAGAGCACGCTAAAAGTTTTTTTACATAAAGGTTTTTCTAAACTCCTTGGTTTCGAACCGGGTGAAATCAAAGGCAAAGTTGAAAGTTCATATATCGCTGATCCTAATGCTTCGTTTCCTCTTATATATGTTTATTCTGATTTGGTAGAACCTCAAATTGTGGGAGATGTCCAAGCTCCACTTTTAAAAATTGTAAAAGTTGAAGGAAAAGATGGAGAAGTGGTGAATGCGCATTATACAAGATCTCATTACGTGCCTGTCATACGACGGCATTTCCAAACGGTCGAAATGGTTCTTAGATTACATTCAGGAGAATTAGTACCATTCGAAAGAGGAAGAGTCATAGCCGTGTTACATTTTCGAATGAGACAAATAGTATAAAAGAAGATAAAAGAAAAAATACATTCATTTATAGATCAGATCTGTCAGAATAAAGATGCTTGTTCCATATAAGTGTTGTGTGAAGCAATACGAGGATTATTACGTTAACCAAGCAGGCTATGGTCTTTCTTATTATCAGGGTCAATCTTTTCAAAAAGGTTATGGCATAGGAGGTTGGTTCAAAAGACTGTTTCGCACTGCTTTGCCCTTCTTAACTCGAGGAGCCAAATCTGTTGGGAAAGAAGTTTTGAAAAATATATATATATATATATATATATATATATATATATATATATATATATATATTTGGTAGTTAAAATTTATTGAGATAAGTTTAAAAACTATAAATTAATGTTTGTTACTTGAGTATTCTCATTTACAATGGAGTTTCCAAACCTTAAACATCCATTTTCTATGATGGTCTGCGGACCTTCTAATTCTGGTAAAACTTTCTTTGTTAGACGAATATTAGAAACAAAATTAATCAAACCTTTTCCTCCCAAAATTATTTGGTGTTATGGAATTTATCAAAAACTGTTTGAGAAGATGTCTGACATAGAATTTCATGAAGGCATACCTTCTGGTGTAGAAAACATTACTAATGCTCTCATAATAATAGACGATTTAATGAATGAAGTAGGAGATGACAAAAAACTTTCAAACTTGTTCACGAAAGGAAGCCACCATAGAGATATTTCCGTAATATTTATTCTACAAAATATTTTTTGCAAGGGAAAACAAATTAGGAATATTTCTTTAAATACTTCTTACCTATGTTGTTTTAAAAATGTTAGAGACAAGCAACAGATCTCTTGTCTAGCAAGACAAATGTATCCATCTCAGTCGAAATTTCTTTTTTAGAAAGTTATGACGATGCTACAAAAAAATGCCATATGGTTATTTATTTATTGACCTGAAGCCTGAAACGAATGAGAGACTGCGCATACGTACGAGTATATTTCAGGGGATAAAAACATAGTATATGTTCCTCGGTAATAATTGTTTTTAAAATACAAACGAAAAATTAATTTATACTTTTTACTCATATGAAATTTTATTTTACTATCGAATATAGTATTTAAAGTTTGAAATAGTGTAACATAAAACATTTGCATTAAATATGTCGGTAAAAAACACGTAGCGTATTTAAAGCTCTTGGCAAAAGCAAAAACAAAGAGAAAACTATTACAAAAATGTCCTAATTCTCTAATAAAGGCAGTATGCGAATGTGCGTTAAATACTTTAAAAGGGAATGTTCCATTAACAAAGCATCATAAAAGAAGGTTAGCTCCTTTTAAGCAGGTTATACGTAAGTTAGAGATAAATCTGTCCCTTTGTATAAAAAAGGAAAGTTCTAATACAAAAAAGGAGAAGGATTTTTAAGTTTTCTGATTCCTGCTGCTGTTTCAGTTATATCATCCCTCATTCATGGAACACAGTAAGAAATTCGTTTTACTGCCAGAAGAAAGACTTCAAAATTTCGTTTCAGAACAACTATCAGAATTAGATGAGAAAATGCAATCTATTCTTCGAAACAAAAACATGAATGATTCTGAAAAGGTTACTTTTATACTTACAAATTCTTCGAAAATATGTAAACTTTCCCTTTCCCAAAGAAATCAATGAAGACATGCAAGAACCACAGATGGAATTTAAAAATTCTAATGCAGAAGATCTGAAAAGTGTTATTCTAAATGAAGATTCTAAGGAGGCCCTCGGATTTATAAAGCAAGAAACCAGCGCAGAGAATATTGAACAAGAAATAGAAAAATCAGCACCAAAGAAATATAAAGCTATTATTAAGAAAATCATTCTTTTTATACAGAAGCATCGAGAAGAAATATATTGGACACCTGACAAAGAGTTAATAGTGGATGGGAAAATTATTCGAAATACTAATGTTGTACATTTGATTACCCACCTAGTGAGAGACAGAAAAATAAAACCTTTTGGGTTTGAATCATTTGATGAATTTTCCATCAAATTTTGTTAAGAATAAATATCTTAAAACAAAAACATTGTATGCAAAACCTTTGTCATGGATTGATTATTAAGTGTAGCTCATGTTTTCTTCAATAAATCTTTTTTAAAAAGCATTTTGATCTGTCTTTTTTTGTTTGTTTCTTATACTAACATATATTAATATAATTGAAAAATGATTTAAAAAAAGTTGAAAAATATTTTGAAAAAGTTAAAAAATATTTTTAAATGTTGAAAATATTTAAAAAAAGTTAGAGTATTGTTGATGGACTTGAATATTTAGGTTAAGAGCAATACTGATAAAATTTCTTTTTCATATTAATCTTAAAATAATAATAATAACTTTATAAATTTAAATATATGGAAAACTTATAAGAAATTCAAAGCAAAATCATATTCATCTTATAATAATAACACAAACACAAAATATAAAAACAATATTGTATTTATTCACCATCTAAAATTTATTCTTACATTATATCTTTTCTTAAAATATTGATACAATCTGAAATCATTCTGTTTGCTACGAACAAATTCATATAAAATATAATTCATCGAAAAACCTTTACTGATTTTCAACAAGAAAATATACAATAATGACCACAGACGTTCGATGTAAGACTTTGAAGGGATTTTTCATTCCACTTTATATTTTTAAACTTTCTTGTATAGCTCGAAATAAAATCTCCATAAGCTGTTGGGAAATCCATAAGAATCAAAAAATTCAATTGTGTTTTCGTCTCGAATGTGCATCGCTAGCCAGTGAGATCCTTCTTGATCTTGTGTGTCTGTATTTACGATCAGAGTACTTCTTCTTCTAATTAAAGGTAACTTGTCTGAAGGAAATACTCCAATAAAATATTTTGAAGCATCTTTATCCTCAGACAAAATTCGATGAATTTGTGAGGCATACATTAATTTTCGAAATCAAAGAGTACGTTCCTTGTTTTGTTTATCTCGATTAAGGATTCAAATTCAGCGGAAACTGTTTGCTCCAATGCTTTGTTAAATTTTAATTCTATTCTTAAGTTACTGTGTCTAATCAGATTGAAATGTTCTCCGTCACACAAGTCAGGTGTTAAATCAAATAAAAATAAGGAATATCCCTTAGCAAATTCATTTCTTGATAAATAAAGCCCTTCAGAATTTAAAAACAAGCTCTGATATGCCCTAATATAATTTTCTTTTTCGAAATCCAATTCTAATGGTTGATGAGGCATAGGCTGACCATCTATATAGACTCCGATAAAATTCACATTGTAGTGATTGAATTCAAAAGGTGACTTTTTATAGTTTCCGTTGAATGCATCATTATCTACACAAGCTAAAACTATTCGTTTTGGCATTTGTCCGGAAAACACGTTGTCTTGGATAAAAGAATAGCTCGATTGAGGTATTGAAAACACTTTACAGTTAACTCTATCTATAGGATATTTAGCTGTTGCCTTTTCTAAAGCTTTAGCATGAGCAATAAGGACTCCGGGATTAATATGCACTTTTCTAACAAAGATTGAAACGTGATCGAACACTATTTTATAGCCCTCATTTCCCATGAGACAAAATTCTGGCTTACTTCTTATCAGTTTAATTTTCAAATCGACGAGGTTAAGTAAAAGTCTATCTTGATTGAATAAATCTACATGAAGTCGCCCTATCATGTCAACAGTTGCACTTTTTTTTGAATAGTGAAGCTCGCTTATTGAATCCTTCGTTTGGCTCCTTATCATCATCATATATATTCATTCGACCCGCTGTATCCTTATAATATATTTCAGAACTAAGTTGAGAAGTTTTGCTGTCATATCCATGATTTAATATAGTTTCCAAAATAGCTCGATAAGGATATGTATTGTTACTAGAAGAAACGTTTCTTCCATTTAAACTTATGTCTACTTGCGAAAATAAAGAATGGAGAAAAAGATTAACAGGTCCTATTTTATCGTCATCAGTAAGTACTTTTCCATCGTTTTTTAAAATTTTTGCTTTAACATATAATTGCGTCTGAGACAAATCTAGATAATCTTCGCCGCTTCCAGAAATTAAGAATTCAACAGGTCCGCCATCTGTCACATTTGCAATTGGATGAAACTGAATCCATTGACCTTTTTCTATAACTGTTTGAGTTGGTGGGAGAGTAAATAAATTCAATTCGGACTTGGCACATTCAGGAGAATCTTTCAAAAGAAATGCCATTTTATTACGTATCAAAAATATCACGTCCTTTCGCTTTCCTGGCTTTAGACGGAATGATGTGTTTTGAGAATCTTTTCTTTCTTTTATACTTTTTACCCTGACCAAGCATATCATCCGCTTTTTTAATGGCTTCTCTAGCTAATTTTCTTCCGGTTTCTTTTGTTCGATGTTTAGCTGCATCTTCTAAATTTTGTCCTTCGAGTAAATCATTAACTATTTGAGTTCCTGTTTTCAAAACTTCTTTCCCAACAGATTTGGCTCCTCGAGTTAAGAAGGGCAAAGCAGTGCGAAACAGTCTCTGGAACCAACCTCCTATGCCATAACCTTTTTGAAAAGATTGACCCTGATAATAAGAAAGACCATTGCCTGCTTGGTTAACGTAATAATCCTCGTATTGCTTCACACAACACTTATATGGAAGAAGCATCTTTATTCTGACCGATCTGATCTATAAATGAATGTATTTTTTCTTTTATACTATTTGTCTCATTCGAAAATGTAACACGGTTATCACTCTTCCTCTTTCGAATGGTACCAATTCTTCTGAATGTAATCTAAGAACCATTTCGACCATTTGGAAATGCCGTCGTATGACAGGCACGTAATGAGGTCTTGTATAATGCGCATTCACCACTTCTCCATCTTTTTCTTCAACTTTTACAATTTTTAAAAGTGGAGCTTGGACATCTCCCACAATTTGAGGTTCTACCAAATCAGAATAAACATATATAAGAGGAAACGAAGCATTAGGATCAGCGATATATGAACTTTCAACTTTGTCTTTGATTTCACCCGGTTCGAAACCAAGGAGTTTAGAAAAACATTTATGTAAAAAAACTTTAGCGTGTTCTTTTGTCTTGATTTTTTACTCTTTTGACTATAGGATGGTAATGAAATTCTATTTTGTTCTTAAAATCTTCTAAATACATCCCATCTAAAATGTCAGGTATAGACTCATAAAATCCTTGAGGAATTCTTCTAGCAATCGACTTTCCATCACCGAGGTCAAAACCAAATAAATTGTTGTCTTCTCTTATATTATACCATGTATGAGGATAAATAAAATCAACTAATCCCATTTCCCATTCATCATTTAGTGTAATGGGAGTTGGAAGTTGTGTAGTAAAATGAGAAGTTTTATTTCCTGGGAAAAAGTGTTTGGAGCTATCACTTATGAGCGTTATGTAGAAAGACATTTTCGCGACTGATGAATAAGTAGATTTTGATCTCTTTTTATAGATGCTTCAAGTCTTGTACCCATGTATTAAATTTTCTGGATATCCCAAAAATTTTACAAAATATTCCTTTTTACCATTCTTTTCTCGTGTTTTCAAAATTTTTTCAATAGGATAGTAACCAGAATGCGTTACTTTTTGAAGTTCTTGTTCATAAAAAGTACCCCGAATCACTTCTCCAGCTAAATCTTTTAATTTATAAACAATTGGATTCCTTCTAATAATATCATGAATGGAGAATATTTCTCTGGTCCAATTCTGCTCGTATCCTTTTTCAAATAATAATTTTTCCTTACTAATTCGAACTGTATCATTAAGTCGATAATTTGGCTTATTCACCTTTTTTATTATTCTGCTTACCATATAAATTTTCCCATACCTGGCTTTGATTAGTCTCAGTTACAGATGCTGGTGTCATTTGTATGCTACGATGCCAAGTATTATTGTAGCTGTATACTAATTTATCTACGACACCAATGTATCGTTTCGTATTCTTCTCTGTAAAAATTTCCACATTTTTGTCTTTAACGTTCTATTGAATCGTTCAACAATAGAGGCTTTCGTGTTATTACTTGTCATGAAAAATCCTATTTTTTTCTTTTTTGAGATAATTCTGAAAAAGTTTGTTCGTAAATTCTTTACCAGCGTCAGTTTGAAGTTTAAGAGGGACGCGCTCAGAAAATATTTGTTCAAAAGCCGATACTACTGTTTTCGCATTCTTATCATGTAATGGAATAGCCCAAGCATACTTCGATAAAACACATATGCAAGTAAGTAAATATCTATACCCGTCGTTAAACTTAGAAAGAGACTGCATATCGACTAAATCGGCTTGATATTGTTGATTCATTCGACTTACCAACACTCTATTTTTCTTAAATTTCTTTTTTAATAGGTTTATGTAAAGTATATGAATCTTTTGCACTTAACCACTTTTTAATATCTTTTCTAGAAAATTTTCCACCCGTAGCTTTAAATAAAGCTTCGACACCACCAAAGCTACCCGGATGTTCAGGCTCTTGATAAACTTTTTTAAGATCCATTCTTAACTTTAAAAAAAATGTGTGTTATTTGACTAACATCACATGAATGAATAATGTAATAGCAAACTAAACGAAGTATTTATAGCATTCAATTTATAAGAACAACAACTCTTCTAAAAAGAGTTTAAATAGTATATAATAAAGAGGAAACACATACTCACATATAAATACGAAGTAAAGAGTAAATAACAATAACAGAGACATATACAAATAAATATTTTTTATTTAATACTAACGATTAGGATCAGATGCAATATACATTTTCTTAGCGTTATCAAAAATAGAAAGCATATCCCACTTATTTACAAATATTGGATTTAGATAATTTAACAATTGAATATTTCGTTGGATAAAATCCTTGATAAGTTGCTCGAAATCAATAGTGAACAAAGCTAAACCGCCATAAAGTCGTATACGGGTTTCATAATCCATTGTTATACATTCATGTCCAAGTTGATTACCATATTGTTGAACACACCCGTAGCATTCGAACACATCTGCGATGGAGTTTCCCAAGTAATCACACAAAAGTTCAATCAATGAAGTTGTCAACACCAATTCAACTTCTGAAGCGTCTGTATTCACTACAGCACTTGGCATAATTTTCGAGGCTTCACTCAGTAACAAATTGCGAAGCATACGGTCAAATGTTAACCACATGACACTTTCTGTGATGATCTTATGAATTCGTTGTAATTCCAACCAGTTATTTTCGCTTAGAACACACGTCCCCGGTACAAACTTCTTTGAATAATCTTTTTCTGGAAATAGCGCTGGAAGATGATATTTGGAATGTTCTCAATAAAAACGGTCGATATCATCAAAGAGTCTTTTATGAGGATAGTTTCTTCAACAGAAGATGATGTATTGATTTGCTCGATTTGATTAACAAATGATTGCCACAGCATAGGCGAGAAACACACACCTCTTTTAGTTGGAAACAGTCGATTATTCCCATCTCTTTTATAGAGACGTAGATGAACTTGTACCATGCTAGCAAAATATGTCACTGCAGCGTAAATGTCCTGTCCTAAGTGGAAATGATGTGGAGGAATAGTATCTTCAGAGAAAGAAGAATCTGACTTGGTATCTTCACTAAAACATACTCGCTTATTAGAACCATTATTGGAATTAAACGTTCGCTTCATGTTTCTAATTCTACACGTGTATAAATCTGATTACAACAATAATAAAATTTGAACTACAGTCAGAGAGAAAGAGCTAGAAATGTCTTTAAACCAAATATATTCCAAATCCATGATTAGAACTGTACTCTCATGTTGAACTGTGATTGGTTTGTAAGAATATTATCATAAAAACTTAAAGAAGCTTATTGGTGGAATAGAATAATGTATTATTACGCGTGCGTAGTGTTACATTGTCTGTTATTTGTTCATGTTATCCATGTACCAACATTACACATTCCTTTCCCTCTAAGATAAGATAGATTACCACTTCTGGATAATTCTATCATGACCTTGGCAAGTAAAAACATGTATTTTATATATATCCTCGAAATTATTACATGACGTATAAAATGAAGAAATTCATAGCTTTAAATAGTTTAGAATGATATTAAATTTTTAGCCATAGGAATCTTACAATTCAACTTTATTCTAAGTATTTTCGCTTAAAGTTTGATAATATGTGAGTAAACTAAATGTATGGTAACAGGTTTTCGTAGGTGAGTTGTTAGGATCGTACCTTCTAACATTCATCAACGAAGACTTTTGGGGTTCGAAACTCAACTTAAAAATAAGTGTAATTTTACACATAGAAATTAAAATCAATCATAGATGGCTCCACTCATAAATGTACTTTTTCTAAAAAAAAAATTAGTTTTGAAGTAACGAAAAACATTTATTGAAACGAAAATAGCTCTGACTGACATTAAGTTTTATTTTTCAAAACAAGTTTTGTCTTCCTTCATCAAGACTAAAATTTGCATCGAATCCTACGATCAAGTTGAACAGTATATTCATTTTAACTAATTAATTCATTTCATTAAGTAAAAATACGAATTGCCTATCATTAAAAACATATTCGTGTTCTCAAACCAATCATACTGATAGAGAAGACCCCTTACTAATACAAGAAAGGATTGGAATGATTCATCTTCTCATAAAAAAATGTTTATTTTTTGTCATTATTGTTTGCACTAAAGTAAAATAGAAAATATTATTGAAATCTTATTTTAAAAATTATATATTAATTGAAAAATAAACAGTCTATTCAATGAATTCCCAACATTTCAAATTTTCATAACGCATGCGCAGAATGTTTTTCAGGTAAGGAGACCCCCATTGTCACCCTTTCCTTATCTCTTCTGCCCCCAGGCGTCAGCCGCGCTCCACGCGTCCCAGAACCGGCCCCATGTTAAGTCTATGGAGGCTCCACTTGTCCCAGAACCGGCATTTTATATCTACTTATGAAGATTAACTAAAACAGAACAATAAAAAACAGATAAAACAAAAGCAAAAATTCTTTTTTGATTTATTTACATATTTTCATGAGGCGAAGTATTTACATATATATTTACATTACCTAACTAGCAATAGTTTTTAAAAGAGTTGATATTCAGGTATCTGAAACTTGGCAAAACACACGATTCTCAATTTTGGAAGTTTGTAAGAAAAGAATGTGAAAACTGATTCACTTTATCCTGATGATTCAAGAGGTATTTAATAAATATTAATTGTTCATTTTAGTGATTAACAAAATATAATTTGTCTAGTATATAAAAAAAATTAAGAAGTATAGAATAAAAAAAAAGATTAACTTATTTTAGAAGGCGTATTAGTAGTAATTTTCAAGTGCAAACTCAAAGAATGCACTGTACTTCCAAAGAATTGAGCAAATGTAAATAGTTTCTTGAATACGCTATGGATGCTTACAGTGGTATTCACTGCTAACCTGACCCAGCGATGAAATCTGGAGTTAAGTAACCGGCAGTCAACCCCAGGTTAGAACTCCAATTCACAGCTCTTTTTCGACCTCCAGTTCCTTAACCTGGATTTACTGGTCGATTCCCATTGGTCAAAATAAACCCCGTGACTTCCAGCTGGAGCTACAATTTTTACGTTCGCGTTTTTAACCTCGTGTATCGCTGAAATGAATGCCAACAGAATTTATTTTACGCAGTACGAAAAAGAGAGAGTTGGTGTTGGCTTTGATGAAGCCGCACTTACATATAATAGAATGTAGGGAAACAAATGCTTTTAGTAGCACACACACACAAAAAAAATGAAGCGTATTTTGAAATAACGCGGCAATTCAATGACACTGACGGAGTGGTGAATCCGCGAACACCACAACAGATCCGTCAGTGTTATTTAAATTTAAAAAAGAAAATGGCAAAAAGTAGTGTTTTGCGGCAAGAAAGGAGACAAACAAAGGGTGGTGAAGTACCCAAAGAAGCAGAATTGACGGACTTGGAGATGAGGTTTTTGGAGGAGCCGATTCTGACGCTGCTACTTCCCACGCCCTTTGACAGCGACAGTACAGATATCGAAATCAAAATTTTATCGGAGCATAAGGCGCTAGCCAAGTCTCCACTTTTTCAGTGTTCTCACTGAACTGAAATCGAAATTTCAAGAAAGTAAATTTCTAGAGTTACTATATAATTAATTAAATTGTAGTGAGTAAAAAAAAAAAAAAAAAAAAATGAAAGCTATTCGTTAATGCTCACTCCACATGGAGACTGTCTTGTCATTTTATTCTGTTTTAAATGATTAAAAGTAAAATACTGTTTTGAAATTTTTCATAAGTTTCTTTAAAACTACCCAGTAAATAGTATTAAGGTAACATTAAAAAAAAGTTGCTGTAGATAGTTAATGTGTCAAGTAGAGATAGTTTCACTACTTGTACTAATTGCTTTATTTAAAACGTATATTTTCTTTGAAACAGAACCTCAATACCCCAGTACATCAACTTCTGCTTTGTTGATTCCTCCTGTGACTCCTTCGCAGAACACTGACAAAATCACAGAATATGATATCTCGTCAGATCCTTCAGTAAGTATATTTTACTATTTAAACTCAGAAATATAAAATTTATTACAACTATCACGACAAATAAATTGGATAAAAATACTTGAGGTCATGAACTGTATTGGTAACAAAAAATAAAGTAATAAATGTTATAGCCTTTTCTGGTTTTTGGTGATAACATTGCATATTTTTTCCTTCCAAACATGGTCAATTTATCATTTCAGAAATAAGTTTATGAATATAATATCAAAAAAAGAAAACAAGTTATATTTCAATCGATGCCATATTTGGAATTTGAATCAGTTTTGCTTTCGCCATAGTAATTTGGCTGCAAGTAATCATTTACTTTTAAATCTATCCAGCTGCTTAGGGTAACTGGAATGTTAAATTGCTTCAAACTTTGCTTCTTTTTTTTTTTTGTTTATCTTACTTTTAGAAAATAGAGCGTGTTTTGTTGCACAATTTACGATAATTCGATAAATAGTACTTAAGAAAATTCTATTTATAAAATGTAAGCAAATTTGATGCAACTATGATTTAGGTACATTTTCTTCAAAATCTGTTTTGTATTAATATGTATTATAAAATACTAATTTTTACTACACGAGGAATGTATTTTTCAGTATTATATGTTCAACAATTACGAAAAATTTAAATGAATAGTTATAAAATTAAAAAACATTTTTTTGAAATGTCAATAACACTGCTACTAAATAGTTTCAATAAGAAACTTTTAATTTCTTGAATCAAGACACAAAACAGGATATTACCAATCTGGAAGTAAAAGGAATTTTTTATTTCACTAAGTAGATATGCATAGTTTTATTAGATTTAAGAACTAGTTTGTGTTTCTATTAAACATAGAATTATTTATTTTACAGAATGCAGTAATGGACATGAATGATTTGAAACCAACACCAAAAATAGCAAGGCCACTGAAGGAGACATTAGCTATGTTCGAAAACGTGCCAAAACACCAACAGCTCCCTCCGCTGCTGCCAGAGCTGCAGCATGCATCGAAGAAGAACATAGAATGAAAATCAAATACATGGAGATGGACGAGGAAAGGAAAAAGGAAGAGCACCAGCTGCGGATGGAGCAGTTGAGTAATAACATGAAGATGGATGAGGGAAAGAAAGAATGAGGAGCACAAACTGCGGATGGAACTGTTGATAATTAAAATTGCACATGCAAAGGAGAAAATGGAAGCACAGAAAATTTTAGTAACTGCCTTGAAAGGTGGCCCTAAAATCTATTTACAAAATACTGAATAAATCAATACTAATACAAAAACTTGTGATTTTTTGTTTATTAAAACTGACTTTTATAAAAACGTTTACAATGAGAAAAAATTTGTCACAATGATGTTTCTTTTAGCAAAACCGGCTGGGCAATATGGTCTTGTTTCAAAGCTCAGTGTTGCATCTTCATTTTCCAGCTCTAATTGGCGTACTAGAGCTTCTATCTGGGGATCTGCAAGTGGTTCAGGATCCTCTACAATAGTACATTAAATGATAAACAATATAATTATTATAATTGGGAATAAGTTGAAACTATGTATTCTTATAAACATCAACATGGTTCTTACTATTTTACCAAAACAAATAATTGTCAAATCATGACTTTTCTGCACGTAACTATGAATATGCATTTTAAAATTTCACTTTTCGTTGTACGAGCTAATGAATTTTTCCTAAATATATATCTAACATTTTTTTTATGAATCTCACAGTTTTGAATTTTATTTAGATAAATTTATTATAATTTGATATATATACCATATTTTCCTGTACACTTGGTTCTCTTTTTATGCGGTTTTTTTTATGCGATTTTAGAGTTATGCGGTTTTTTTATGGCAAGAAAAAAATTTTTTATTCATATTTAATTCTTTTTTTTGGTGATTCACTTTTTCTGAAAACGAATAAGAATAACAACTACAACTCTACTATTACGCAATCAATACAAAAAATTTTTATTCATATTTAATTCTTTTTGGTGATTCACTTTTCTGAAAACGAATAAGAATAACAACTACAACTCTACTATTACGCAATCAATACAAAAAATTTTTATTCATATTTAATTCTTTTGGTGATTCACTTTTCTGAAAAACGAATAAGAATAACAACTACAACTCTACTATTACGCAATCAATACAAGGAAAGAATTTCTCCTTTATATGCAAATTTATACCTAGAACTTTTTTCTTTTATTGACATGTTTTCTCTTGATTTGTTCTTAAAAACAAAAAGACAAAAACAAAAATATCCCGCTAAAATTGCGTGTTTTTATGCTGCATTTTGCATTGCATTTTTTGTTTTTTTATAAAAGTAATTAAAAAAGCTTGCATATTAGAAAACATTAGAAAACAAAACTTTGTGAAAAAAGGTTACTACCGAAAAACCGGAAGATAAATTTACTCAAGTGAATTGTAAGTTTTTTTTTGATTTTTTTAGTGCGTAATTGTACATTAAGTTTTCTCTATAATTTTTTAGAAAATGTGTGTGACAATATTAAAAAACAAAAAAAGTGCAATTTCGCTAGAAACCAAAATTAAAATTCTCGATTGCTTGGCGAAAGGAGAAAGATCAACAGCAGTAGGTAAACGTTTTCATTTAGGCGAATCTACTATAAGAGCAATAAAAAAAAAAAATGAAGCGGCAATAAGAAAATCAGTCAGATCTGGTACAAATTTGAGTTCTAAAATTTCATAATATTCAAGAGACACTTTAATAGAAAAAACTGAAAAGGCTCTCGTAATTTGGATTGAAGATTTAACTCAAAAAAAAAAAGAATTCCGTTAGATGGACATTTAATCAAGATGAAAGCCCTTAAATTTTACAAGGAGTTAAAAGAATCAGAGCCATCTACATCTTCACGTGAAAGTAATCCACAATTCTCTGCCAGCACAGGGTGGTTAACTGGTTTTATAAAAAGACATTCTTTTCATAATCTAAAAATAAAAGGTGAGGTGGCTTCTGCAGATGAAGAAGCTCTGCTAGAAAATATCCTGAAAAGTTAGCTAAAATTATTAAAGATGGAGAATATTGCGCTCATCAAGTCTTCAATGCTGATGAAACAGGATTGTTTTGGAAAAAATGCCAACCCGTACTTACATTGCAAAGTCAAAAAAACTGCCAGTGGTTTTAAAGCTGCTAAAGATCGAGTTACTTTATTGCTGTGCAGCAATGCATCTGGCGATCGAATGTTAAAACCGCTGCTTGTAAATCGATCTTTAAAACCACGTGCATTAAAAGGAAAAGACTTAAATACACTGCCCGTACATTGGATGGCTAACAAGAAGGCCTGGGTAACAACGGCTATTTTCACTGAATGGTTCAATAAATGCTTCGTACCCGAAGTTGAAAATTATATGAATGAGATGGGTCTCGAATTTAAGATCTTATTAATTCTTGACAATGCGCCAGGTCATCCAATCTTAGAACATCCAAATATAAAGGTAGCTTTTTTCCCTCCAAACACAACGAGCCTAATTCAACCATTAGATCAGGGAATTATTTCAACATTTAAAAAAAATATTATGTAAAATTCACTTTCCAATTCATTTTCGATAAACTGGAATCGAAACAATAACAGTTACTGAAGCTTGAAACAATTTAATATCTTGAACTGTGTAAATCATGTTGCATTAGCAATTGCCGAAATAAAATCACAAACTTTAAATGTATGTTGGAAAGCTGCTTGGCCTGAATGCGTATCAAAAGGAAACGAATCAAATAGAGCAATAGTAACATCAGAAATTATTTCAATTGCTAAGGAAATAGGTGGGGAAGGTTTTGATGATTTTGGCGAGCATGATATAGAAGAATTGCTTGTGGACGAAGCCCTAAATGATGATGATATTTTGGAAAGTATGGTAGATATTACTAAAGATTTGGAAACAGTTGATAGCGAACCGGAAGAAGATGTTACTCCACTGGACGAAAAATTACTTCGGGAAGGCCTTCAACTTTCCGGTAAATTGGCAAATTTTTTATTCAAAATGATAATGATGTAGAACGCGCGCCTTAAAATTCCAACGTGATCTGAAATTTTGTATGTCTGGCTACAGAGAACTCTACAAAGAACTAGTGCCATCACAGAGTTTGATTACTGACTACCTTGTCAAAGAAAAAAAAAAAAATCACTGAAGTTCCTGAAGAAGCATTACCATGTAGATCTGATGGCGTAATTTTATCTTCAAGTGATGAAAGTGATCTTGCACCAATCCACAAACGGGTTCGCACATTATCAGACAGCGAATAATGATGAAAACATTCTTAATATGATTTTAAATGAAGTTTTGTTTTTGTTACATATTAAGTTTTTTTTTTGTTTTTAACATACATATGTGCCATTTATTAAAATATGATGGAAAAAAAAATAAATCTTATTATTTATAAATCTTTTTTTATGCGATTTCTGGTGCATTTTAAAACATTATTTGGGTTTTATGCGATTTTGAATAAATGAACGTATCCATCATTTTGCATATAAATGTATGTCCTTTTTTGTGCGATTTTTTTTTATGCGGATTTCCCTGGAACGCATCTACCGCATAAAAAAAGAACCAAGTGTATATAATCCGCAGCGGCGTATTATCCACAAAGCCTTTTTTTCGAGTAAAAAAAAAACATTGTATAATCTGCTGCAGTTTTTAGGCCGAATAATACAAAATATAAACTGCCGATAAGGAGTGTCATTTAAGATAAAAAATACACAATAAAACTGAAAATAGAAGTAAGAATTTGTACAGGAAAAAAAAATTTATTATGAAACGTCTTTTTAAATATGTATGATAATATTTTTTACGATAATCTCAATAACACAAAAAATTCTTTGCTACTGCCATCTATGTTTTCAATTGTCAAACAAATTATTCCATGCGGAAAAAATCTTTCTTTTAATTTAGCAAGTTAACAGCAAAAAAATTAAGATCAAGACTGCTTTCCCACTGTAACTTTCTTTTAAAATCCTTTAATTTATTTCTTCCTCTAATTCTGGCCAGTGAGGATTACCACGATGTTCGGCACTTTAACGTCGATCACAATTTTGAAGTTTGTCTAGTTTTTTTCTCCACAAACGAATATTCAATTCGTCAACGTTGAAAAAAAACCTTCGCAGCTTCCCGATTTTGGTAACCTTCTCTATAACTTTTATCTTAAAGTTTGCAGTGTAACTTAACACTTTTGTTTTAACATAATGAAAACTTTCGAAAGTCGTAATAGCTCTAGTCAAGAGAAAATTGGAAATGACGCCAGCGACTCGTAACTGTTTTTTCCTTCCAAGGAATCGAATTCGTTTTTGAATGTAATTGGACAGAAACTAATTATGGCTGATATGCATCATCTGAGTCATGAATGCGCCATCTATTGTTTATTTTATGAAACATAAATGGCATTTCTTTCAAAACTTTATTGTTCACTTTTCTGAAGGAGAATGTTTTTCTCAGATAATCCGCGGTGGCGTATAATACGCACAACGAAATTTGAAACTTTTTTAACACATAATCCGCGGATTACATACAGGAAAATACAGTATATATATATATATATATATATATATATATACACACATAAAAATATGTAATACAATGTTAAAAGAACTTGACCTTAAAATGTTTTGATTTTGGTCCAAAAAATAGGACACTTTGCAGATATCATTGATGTATTAGCTATGATAATTTAACAGTCATAAACAAAGTGCCACTGCCCATTTTTAAACGCATTTTTTACAAATCAATTCAAAGTATTTCCCTCCGAAATTTCATGTTTTGTGAATCAAAAAATTTTCGTCTAGACAACAGTATAACAAGAATACAGATGTATTTTCCTCTCAATCTGTTTCATGCGTGTTCTTTGTAAAATACAAATTCTTTTAAAAGGAATATAATTTTTCTGCAGTATATTATCAAAAATTTTGAGTATTCAACATTTTTGTAAAAATTTTCTAATCAGTTAATATTACCTTCTGGGTTTTTTTTTAATTATGTTCAGAATGCAGAATATTATGTTTATAATTTATGAGTATTTTTTAAGATTTTAAATTAAGTACATATTTCATGCAAAGTACATTAAAAATATGTACACAATTTTGTAAATTTACATACACTGAAAAAGCTTAAGACGAGACAAATAAATTACAAAATATTCTTACCCAGGCGTATACATAAGTTGTGAAGAACACAACAACTATAGCTGGTACTCTATCAATGTGGCAGTTCAAGCCGATTGATAAGCATGGAAATCTTTTTAAGATTCCATACTTGCGCTCAATCATATTCCTTGTTAATATATGTGATTTATAGTACCTGAAACAAAATAAAACTTTATGAACTGTCAAGAAATGTCAGTAACATGTAGTTTGTGTTTTTGTCAAACTATATTAGCAAGTTATATGTTGAGGTGAAAACAAAAATGAGAACATATGTTGTCTACATTTTATGCAGATATTATCATCAAAGCCTAAGCATTTAAAGTTATTTTTAAATAAAATATTAGCTCTGCTAAGGTTTTGTACTGTCATTGAAAGAGATGTGACAATTTTATTTCAAAAGAGAGATGTAAATTGTGTCATTTAGCTAGTTCTTCAGATTATAAACTAATTTCTCAGTGAAAACAAATTAATTTTTTCTGTGACCATTCATATAATTCATGGTGAAAACAGCTTCAATTTCCTTCAATTATTTCTGTCTTTATCTAAATATCTTTTTACATATATTTATTATTCACACAATCCAAGGAAAAGATTACTTTTTTAGTATCTGTCAATTAAGGTAAATTTTTGCTTTCAAAATATTTTCTGGTTGCTTGGTACAATATGTTCAGTAATTCTATTTATCGAATAAGGCTTTAGAAACATTTATTAATTAACCAAAATACCTTTTACATACCTAGCTTCAGATAGAGATCTTGGATTCCCAAAAGGAATTAATAAATATTTTTCACATGCATAGCCTGTATCTCCTAGCAAATGAAAATCTTGATATAATGCATTTGTTTTTAATGATAGACAGGCTGCACTGTTGTTGAAAACAGTGCTGTAATGAGCACTTCCTGGCCATCTTGCAACAACGTTCCAGATCACAAGATCAGAATCCACAATTGTTTGACATTCAGTGCAAAGTAGTTCTTTCGACAGCGAAACCTTTCTGCATCATCACCACCTGGAGACACAATACGTACAAAGGTGCCATCCAAAGCTCCAATAACTTTTGGAAATCCAGCGATACTGAAGAATTTCCTTGACACCTGAATAAAAAATTTTGGCAATTTGAATGGCCAACTAGTTTTGATTTTATGATTTTAAACGAGTAAAATTACAGAATATATAATACATAGAATGAAGTAACTGTTTATGCTTTTAACAAATAAAGATCAGAACATCCAAGATAGAATATAAGCATTAAATAAATACCAAATGTGGAACATGTATCATCAAATCATTATTTGTATAAGTAATCATATATTACTTCAGATAATGCTGCCTTATAGTTATTAATTATGAGAAATTTAGAAACCAAACTTAGCATCATATGTACATCAAGGAAATGTCTCTAGATAGAGCTACAAAAAAAAGCATACAAGCACACATGTCTGAGACACTTAATTAAAATTAGGAAAAACATCCTACACATTTAAATCTCGTTCAGTCAATGTATTCTTGCTATTGGAATGTCAGCTACTAACAAATTCAAAATCTAATTTTGTTACAAGCTTATTTTATTGAAGAGCCAAAATAAAGATAAGTATGTATTCTTTTATGAATAACAATTCATAACTTCAAAAAAAAAATTCTACAAATTTGAAACAATTAATGATAGGAAAAATAAATAATTATAAGATTTACATACCGTTTTGCACTCTTCTCTGTTGACTGGTAGGTGAATGAAATCAGGCAAGAGGGATGCTATGGCTTCACTGACTCGGTGCACAACTCGACATACAGTCGTCTGGCTGACATCGAACAAGTCAGCAATTGCTAATTGCATACATGAAACAGCGTAAAATTGCAGAGCAATCAGAACTTGCTCCACTGGATTTAGGGCATTATTGCACGGGGTTTTGCTCTCTAATTTTTCTTCAATTAGCAGAGTCAATTCTGCGACACTTTGTTTTGTCAGTTGGAATCTTCTCTGAAACTCGTAATCGTCCAATTCCTCGAACACATTACTCTTTTTTCAATTAATTTTCTGACTTCTCTGATATTCTAAAAACTCTAATTCAGCAACAGTGGAAACATTCTGAATCGTATTCATTGTAAAATAAAAATCTATCCAAACTCAAAAATTTGCACGAAAACGTAAACACTCGAAAAATCGCTTATTGTGCATGTGCGGTTACAACTGACCCGGCTGTAGCACTGGGTCAGGATTTTTTAACTTGAACCGAGTAAAGCTATTAACTTGCGATGGTGAATAACGTTTTCGGCGAAACCCAGATTTCCTTCCTCTAACCGGCGGTCAGGTTAGCGGTGAATATGGGCGTAAGTGGGGCTCAAAAAGCACCTCCTAGATACAAGGCCTGGCCACTGATTTGTGACGTCACTACTAGTAGGTAGAAATCGTCCATCGCCTACGGAGCTTCTCTGATGCATTTTTTTGAATACTTTTTGTTATTAAACTAATTATACTTTTTTCTTTTTTTACAGATTAAAAAAAAAAAAAAAAAGTAAATTAATCATTAAATTGTATTTCATGTACATAAAACATGAGTAAATATTAGTTTTCCGATTTAAATAATAATTGCAAGTATATGATTATCCATTACTACGAACGCATTGCGTTGAACATAAACACATTTATTACATTGTACCAAATTATAAGAGCCTTTTGTATTCGTATATCTTTTTTTTTTTTTACATAACTATGATTATTTCTTAATTTTAAAATTTATCTTCTTACTTTTTTTCAGAATAGTTACAAAAAGGAAAATAAAATTAGAAATAGTTTTCAAAACAAAAAACGACATACAAATTTAAAAGCAGTAACTGGATTGGTATCGCACATCAAGTAGTATTAAATAAATTTCAAATATATTTGCAGATAAATCTACACCTCTATAATTATAGATATATATACAGGAAAATAAATATATACTTAAAATAAATTACAGTTTATTTAGCTGTTTGTCTGTCACTTTTCTTTCCTTAAATTTTTAGTACTCTTTCTCTCAAAAGTAGTTAAATATGTTTTAAAACTTTATTGGTATCAAATTATTAAACGAAAGTTTGCTAACTGCATAACAGCATGAAAAATTACCATAAAATAAATTGAAAAAAATATTTTTTATTAAATCCATACATATATTATTACAGATACATACATGAAATTAAATATGTACACAGAAATAGATTACATAGTTTATTTAGCTATTTGTCAGTTACTTTTCATTGCTTAAAATGTTTCTATATTTTCCCTCCAACAATAGTTATTCAATTATGCATTGTTAAAAATGTAGATTAAATGTTTTTAAACTATTGGTATCATGCACAGTAATAAGTAAAATTCTTCACTCTCTTCAATAACAGCATTAAAAATTACCAAAAATAAAGTTCCAATAAATAACAATATAACGGGTTATCGTAAAACAAGTTAAAAATATATGTTTTTGATAAATTATACTTATATTAAAGCATAGATATACACCTAAAATAAATGTATATATAGAGAGAAAATATAATACACCCATATGTAAAAATGTAATTCATTTAGCTAATAAAGTAGGTATTTTTTCAAAGCAAAAAAAAAAAAAAAAGACAAACAAATTTAAAAACAGTAGTTTTATTGGTATCAAATACAATCACAGCATAAAGAATTTAAATAAATTTCAAATATATTTTTAGACAAAAATCTATACTATATAATTAGATATAGACAGGAAAAAATAAATACATACTTAAAAATAGATTATACAATTTATTAAACTGTTGTCGCAGTTACTTTTCTTTCTTTAAATCTTTGGTACTTTTTTTCTTCCAAAAGCAGTTATGCATTGTTGCAAATGTAAATTAAATATGTTATAAAACTTTATTGGTACCATGCATAAATTCATTTGAATTTATCAAGCTAATCGATATTTCTGAGGCAATTTGCGTTGATTATTTTGTTTAAGGAACATATTTTCATAATCATTAGAAAGAAGTTTCTGAACTATTTTATAGTTAGTTGTAGAGCACTGCTGTAACAACATTTGGAGAAGGGCACAATAAACTTCCTCTGTCTAAGTTACGTATTAAATCATAGTTAGAATTTAGTTCAAAAGATTTATTAAGAACAAGTGATTTGGAACAAAAGTCACATTTTAATTTTTTAAGTGCTGCTCTAGCACAAAGACCAGCTAAATATGTTAAAACAGGTAGATACAGCTGAGTATCATGAAACTCTTTTTCAGATAGTGTAATCTTAAAATTATACAATACTGATGACTCAAAGGATTTTCACTACACGAATCTCTCTCTTCCAAATGAATGTCTTAAGTTAAGCTGGCCATATGTGTTTGAAACCAAAGTTAGCGGTAAAAAACTTTGCATTCTTAATTTCGCTTCTACTTCATAAAGCTGTCGAATTGATATTAAATATTGAGAACCTGAAAGTGTTCTATATTTCCCCAAACGACTTTCTAACGCATCTGTTTGAATTTTTCCGGGAAGAAAATACTGAAATTTTAATTCGTTAATGCAATATTTTGACATTTCAAGTAAAGCGTATGTGGTATGAATAAAAGCAAGATGTGTTTCTTTAGTAAGGGTGCCAGTAGTACAATTTTTTCCCTTTCACGAGTCTAACCATGGCAAAATTTTATGCAAGAACTCACATGTTTGGTTGTCTGGAGATAATTAATCGGTTGCTGATAAGATCAAGTAAATGTTATCCCTTTAAAGGTGTTTTAACATTAACTATTTTCCACCATGTACAAATTAAAGAAATAAAAATTGATGTTGTTTCATAACTAATTAGTTCATGTTGCTCTCCTAATAGTTGAAGCTCCTGAATAACAAAATTATTAAATATTTTAGGCACAAGTTTCACATTTTGTTTTTCAAGATTTGTAGGACATAAGGCTTTCAAAGTTAAACCATATGCAAACTTTACTAAATTATTACTTTCTATGTCATATAGTTGTTTAAGTGTAGAGAAATTTGCTTCTAATAATGGAAACTTATTATGATCTTCAAAATCTGGAAAATAAAAACATTGACCTGCATGTTTTTGATTAATCCAATTGTTACGAATGCATTTAAAAATGTGCACTGAATCAATAACAAAAAATAAAGGATTGGAAGAATCAGAAGGATGTGGATATACAATGCTCAATTTGGGAAGAACAGAAAAGTTTGACATTGCTTTTCGATTTATAGAATTGTCAGAAACTACGCCTATAACTTTGAATCCAATACCATCAAGTTCTACGATAGTTTTTTTTAACAGCAAACAATTTTTCTCGATCGATTTTTTTCACTGGCATTATATGAACTATTTCTTTAAGAGGAGAAAGAAGACTTTGAATTATGAACACATATGCTGAAGTAGCAGCTTATTCACTGTTATATACCATCCCTAGAATATTACCCCCTTTGGTGTATCTTCGTATTGCATCATCTGAAAAGTGTAATTCACAAACCTATAAAATTAAAATACCTATAAAATTATAATATATATATATATATATTGTTTTTGCATCAACAAAAATATTTGTTAGAATTAACAAAAATTTCTCTGATAATTTGATTTTTTTTTAAAATGAAGTTAACGAATTGTGAGTTAACGCTGAGTCATGTTTATCTGTTTTCAGCTTACTTTTACAGCTTTATTTTTTACTTTTAAAGTCATCCTAATAGTTCAAAAATCAGCTACTTTTGTTGTTGCGAATGTGTTTGCATTTTGCATTTTGTATCTCACATCATATTAATATACAATAAATGGTTGCTTATGTCCTTATTTACATTGACTACGAGCTGTATATCATAATGGGCTTTCTTTGCTAACAAACTATTAATACTTAGGGTACTTCCGTTGATTCTACGAAAAGGTATTTGGTAAATGACATAAAAATAAAGCAGCAATAGCAAAAACACTAGACAGTTTTTGTCTCCTTAACAAAGCTTGTTTGAGCTCATTTTTATATATAAAAACATAAATTTTATTAGGGCTACAAAATATTTATTTCATAAACAAAACACCTTTATCATTATAGATAAATAAAAAATGAATTGCCAATGTTTAAGAAACTCACATGAAGAAAAAGAAATGAGTACATTTTCAAAGGTCTTATCGAACAACCTATTAAAGTTATTTGTAGATTTTTAAAATAAAGATATTATTACTATTTCCATAAATAGAATAAAATTAAAAAACTTACCTTCGAATACTTTGATGGAGCAAAATCTTTTCTTGAAATGGCTTGTATCCATTTTTTTCGAAGAAAGTCCTCTTTTGGGAATCTAAACATTTACTTTCCCAGTACCTTTATAATTGCTATTGCAATTCTGTAGAACTAAGTGTTATGATCTTATCCAAAATCGTCACAAATAAATTGAAAATCTGCAATAAAAATGTAGAAAGCTACGAACTGTACAGGAGCAACGATCAAAATGGCGTAGGCGAGTAAAGTGAACTTCAAATCAGGCGGGATTTCTATACCTACTATATGTGACGTCACAAGTCTCTCTTATTTCAGTAGCCAGGCCTTGTATCTAGGAGGTGTTGGCTCAACCCCCTTTCCCTGCCACCTCTTTCTACGAAAACGAATTTTTCCAATCCTATTTGATGCGTGAAAATTAAACATGTAATATTTTTAAAAAATAGGCTTTGAGAGAAAGAAAAAACCTGCATTAAAATTAAACAAAATGTAGAAAAAGGACAAATTTTTATGGAACTAAGTAAATAGTATAATTATCATTAGGAATATATATATATTGCAGTGAATTTAAGAATAAAAATCTGCTTTTGTAAGCGAATCAAAATAGCAATGAAAAAAATAGCTCTGTTAATCACATAACTTAAATATACTTTGAGTTTAAAAAAAATTTAATTTAAAATAAAAAAATAAAGTATAGAGGTATTTACAATTTTATAAAATAATTAAAAGGACTAATTTATTTTTTATTCTCTAATGTTAAAAATTTAAAAACAGCATTTTAATATGATGCACCCGAAATTTCTTTGGCTGAGAGGCAATGTTCGCATGTAATAAGGAATGTTAGAAGTTCGTACACAAATATTGTTTCATCAAAAATTCTAAAGTTTCTTTTTTAAATGAAAATAAAATTTTGATTAAAAATATTCTTGTATCGATTGGTGAATCTTCAGTGCACTGTTGAAAGAATAAAAAGTATTTCACTTCATCACTGAAGAAAATCTGCGAAATTCAAAAACGTGTTTATTTTTAATTATATTTACATTATTGAGAAATTTTTCAAGACTAAGAAACATGCTTTAAATAATTTCATAGTTTATACAAAATTTAAACAAAGTATAATTTCAAAAAAAAAATTAGGTGCATAACAATTAAAACAGTGTTTTACTGAACAGTATTTTATCATGAAAAAAAAACATATTTAAATGCATTAAATCTAAAATTTAAATATTTTACACAACGTATGCATTACAAAAATTACCTGAAAAAAAAATGTGAAGCTTCTCACTCAATCAGATATATACAAAATACAAATCGAAAATACATATTAACATACTGATCTATTTTTTATTAAAAAACAATAAAATGAAGAGAAATACTAATTGTCTGTAAGCAAAATTTAAAAAGTTTTCTTTTAGAAAAAATACGAAAAGTTTAAATGTTAAAAGTTCATTAAATTGTCAATACTTAAGTTACAAATAAGTTGGCATTTAAAAAAAAT
Organism: Trichonephila clavipes; assembly: GCA_019973935.1. Lineage (NCBI taxonomy): Eukaryota > Metazoa > Arthropoda > Arachnida > Araneae > Nephilidae > Trichonephila > Trichonephila clavipes. Next base: position 110,025 of record BMAU01017762.1, read on the forward strand.
CATTCAAATTTATTTAAAGTACTTTATTTAAATTTGTTACTTACACGTTATAAAGCACGGTATTATTTTTCACTAGTTATCATTTTTAATTGTTGACATTATGAAGAATATTTTCTCCATATTTTCATTCAGATTTTATAAATTCATCCGAGAAAATAAGCCACTTAATTTTGCAGTGCTTTATGCGTCTTTGCGAATTATTTTCTTTCAAAAGGTTCACATAATTCAGGTAATCAGAGCATTTGGAACCACATTCCGTGCATTCAGAAGGATAGTGTTCTTTTGCATGAAAGTAATCAGATTCAGCATTTTCTGTCTCCTGCAATATATACATTTCCTCATCTTTCGCTTCGCTTTCCACCGAATAAAATGTTTCAGACAATTCTATTTCAGATTCCTGCAAAGAAAAACTGCCATTGTTAATATGAAATCTCTCTTCGACAAAACGTACACAATATCTTCCAAAAGGACTATCCTGAAATTCACGCTGCGTTGTGTCTTCTGTAAAATGTTCTAAAAATTCTTTGCAAAATAACTCTAACTCCTCGTAGACTTCTCTAGAATCGAAAACCTTCCGAAACAGTCTATTGTATAAGACATCCAAGCAAAAATCACAAATGTAAAGTATGCGGTAGCACTTGCACTCATGATAAATTTGTAAAACAGATTCTCTTAGGAAAGCGGCCACTAACAAAAAATTAAAGTACGTTGGCTGAGGCTCATCACATAGCCTTATACATCGAGAGAGAAGAAATTGAACACATTCAATTTCTGATGAATTATACATTTCTATACATTCTTCGAATACTTTTAAAAATCCGACGTAAAATATGTGTTCACAGAAGGTTTGTGCCACACGTGCTATTCCAAAATATGCAGGTTGCACCATACCTTCTAATTCCTCTATTATTTCTTGGTGAATATTAACTGGAATCAGAGATTCTAACAATAAGTATCGCTTTAAGCGTACATAGTGACAGAATTCTTTGTCATCTGTTGCGAACGACGCCATTGCAATTTCTCTTTTAATATAAAACAATGGAATGTTCTCACGACTTCTTGCCACTGAAATATCACACAAGTTCAAAACTGCGGAATTTATTTCAAAGTGAAAATTTTTTTTTCCTAGATTAAAAATTTCCGACCAATTTCATTTTTTTCTTTGCTCTTTTAAAACCCATCAAACACTCAGAAGATTAAATGAATTCGTTACCATTTGTCGAGAGAACTGCTGCAGCAATATAGACTATCAAAGACCACGTGAAAATGTCAACTTGAGCTCTGTAGCTTTTGCGGTTAAAATGAATGCTGAGACAGTTAAGTAGAGGCAGTTAATAAGCACTAAGGGCTCCCTCTATTGGTAGTCTACAACAGTGCTCCGCGACCTTTTGATGGCTGCGGACCCGTCAACGTTTGATAATTTTACCGCGGCCCGCTGAGGGTGTGACACGTTGATTGTTTATACTTTAGATTGTTTTGATTTAACAATTTTAATTTAGTTACATTTAAATATGCCTTCAGAATAAAATATAGCTGCACCAAAAATAAATAAAAGTGATTTAACGAGGAATATAAAGTGATTTTCGTGTAAAGTTGCGCAAATCCGAGAGAAATGCACCACTTTAAATCAAATGGCAATAGTTTAATGTTCTTTAGGCGGCCCGGCACCATTTGATCCACGGACCGGGGTTGCGGATCACTGATCTAAAAGGCATGCAAACAACTCATACGTTACTGAACGTTCTAAATAAAGTGAATAGTTCCCCTTACACTCAAACCTTATCCTCACCCCCCCCCCTCAAATATTTTATTGGTTTAAAATAAAACCTTTCTTTTCGTTCGTCTTTTTTTTTTCATTAAATTTCTGTTTTATTTTGATTTAGATATGTCTCAGCAAATATTAAGAAGAGTATGACTCCTATAAACATTCCTATAAAACCTTCCAGAACAGACTTCTACTCTTCCTATTTACAAAAAGAATCCGAGACCAACGCTCTGCTTTTTGAATTTTACTTTCTTAACTGAGAGTGTGGGGGGGGGGAGCCAAACTTATGGTTTGCCGTCCGGCAACTTTACATGCGGTCTGGCATCTTGCAGAACCACATACCATACCGTATCCCCCAATACCGGCCCTTAAAGGCCCTGCCAAAATTGCATATAGTGACGCAGACAAAAGAGTGAGGTCATAGCTGACTCACTCCAAAACCAATTTAAATTAAATAATATCTCAAACGACACGGATAGGGCAATAACACATGTCGTTCACACCTATCTGAACAATGAAAATAACTTTACTAATATACCCCCACCCCACCTCCACTACCAAGCGAAATTATCGAACATATCGATAAAGTAAAGGCAAATAAAGCAGCGATTATTGACCGCATTACTAACCGCATGCTAAAGCATCTTCCGCTAGTCCCCATCTTCGAACTAACAAATATTATCACTAACATAATAAAAATTGGTTATTTCCCGATCGCATGGAAAACTGCAACAGTCATTCCAATCCTGAAACCAGGAAAGGACCCGACGCAGGCGGAAAGTTTCCGCCCGATCGCGCTCCTCTTCATTCTCGGTAAAGTAGCCGAGAAAATTATACTTAACAGATTGTACCACCATGTGGATACAAACAATATCTTAATCCCCGAACAACACGGATTCAGACCTGACTTATCGACCACCCACCAACACTTAAGAGTTGTGGAAACGATAAAGTCAGGACTCAATGATAAAAAATCGACTAGTGCGGTTTTCCTCGATATCCAAAAAGCCTTCGCCCGCGTCTGGCGAGAAGGTCTAATTTTTAAATTAATCAAGTATGATTTCCCATCCCCACTAATCAAACTAATATCTGCATCTTAAAATTCCAGGATATGAGATTAGAGTCCGGAAGGACTAAGAGCCCCAACAGTCATGGCCCAACGATACATTGATTTCCCCTCTTATTTAACATCTATGTGAACGACATTCCGATTCACCACAACACAACCTTATGCATGTTCGCAGACGACACAGCAATTTTGGCATCTCACACTGAACCCAAACTCGTGGCCAGAGCAATCAACAGACATCTTCTAGTTTTAGAGGACTGGTTCTCCAAATGGAAAATTGCCCTTAATGTGGCAAAAACAGAAGCAGTCTTCTTTACTAGAAAAACACGATTAATTTACCCAGACATTTACTTACACAACGAAAAAATCCCTTGGTCTCAGAGCACCAAATATCTTGGTGTTACGTTAGATACGAAACTCACTTTCAAACAACACATTACACGCATACGTGAGAGCTTTATCAAGAAAGCTCACACGTTATCCCACCTAATTAGCAGAAGATCTAAACTAAGTAGATCAAATAAATTGCTTATTTATTCTTCACTTCTAAGACCAGTCATTACCTATGCCTCTCCAGTGTGGAGTTTTGCAGCTAAAACACACATACAAAAACTAGAAGTTCTACAAAATAAAACCCTGAGACAGATTCTCCGTGCCGATTGGTACATGAGAAACTCTAGTCTGAGGAAAGCCATTAACTACAAAACAATTAAAAACTTCATGAAAAAAATAGCAAAAACATTCTTCACAAAAATAGATAATTCAGACAATATCTCGATCCAAAAGATCGAGAAATACACTCCAACGAGACGCACACACAGACCCAGAAACATATAATTAATTAATTATATTAACACCCAAATTTCCCATGTCTTTATTAAAAAACACCACTTTTCTAAAAATTCAATCGAATGAAAATAAGATCGATCGCGAGCGACAGCGAGCGGGCGCTTCTGCTCAGAATGAATGGCAAAGAGGGACGGAGGCCAACATGAGAAAGAAGCCCAAAACTGGGGAGGGGCGGGGCAACAAGAGGAGGCAAAGCCAACCAGGACGCGACGTGGGCGGAGCCAAACACGAAACTGGGAGAAACGGTCAGAACGACAAACGACACGGACGAGAGCGGACGGAAGCAGGAGCTGCAAAAGAAGGGAACAAGGAATCGGAACAAAACAAGATTAGTATGGTTCACAGTTCATGAGTGCATGAGAAATAGACTAAAATTGCAAGAGGAGGGGGAAGGCGAGAGCTGGCTACGGGGTTTAAGCGGTTGAGACCACTTTGTCGAATTGTAGGCAAATTTGTGTTTGCTATTGGGGATAGTGAAAATTGTTTGTGCCTGAATTAGTGGATTTGGATGATTCTCGATAGTCCTAAAGACGTTACGTGAGAGTTTTGTGATGTAATCCCCAATAGGGTCTATCTTTAAATCGTGATGTAAAACACTGTTTCTGATGTACCAAGGCGCATTTGTCATGATACGAAGAATCTTATTCTGCATAGTTTGGACTTTTTTGATAGTGGTAGGGGCCGCCGCTCCCCAAACGGGGGCGGCGTACGTTAGCACTGGGCGGAGAACTTGCTTATAAAGCAAGACCTTGTTTTTAAGTGAAAGCGGTGACCTTCTTCCAATCAGCGAAATGCTGAGATGGATTTTGGTCCAGAACTTATCACAAATATATTTGGTGTGTTGCCTGTATGTTAGAGAACTATCTAAGAAGAGGCCCAGGTAACGTACCACGTTAACCCACTCGATATCTTCGTCGAATAAGGATAAAGTTTTAGGAATTATATTGCGCCTGTGTTTTCTAAAAACAGTTGCTTGTGTTTTGTCGACATTTATCGCTATACGCCAGTCTGTCAACCAAGATTCAAGAGTGTGAAGGTATCGTTGGAGTGTACATTGAGTGTATTTAAGGTTCGCTCCTTGGGCGAGGACCGCAGCGTCGTCTGCAAATAAACAGATACTGACACTGGGATGATGGGGGAAAATCATAAGTGTAAATATTGTATAGGTAGGGCGAGAGACAAGACCCTGAGGACATCCTGCCTCTGGAAAGCCCTTGTTCGAAAAGTCAAAATTAATTTTGACTCTGAATGACCTGTTTTTTTGAGAAAATTGTGTATAATTTTAACTAGGTACTCAGGGAAGTTTAATTTAATCATTTTATAGATGAGCCCATCATGCCACATCTTATCAAATGCTCGTTTGACATCGAGAAAGACCCCTACAGTGAAAAACTTATAAGTGTACCCTTCATTAATTATGTTTGTGACTCTAATCAGTTGGTGAGTGGTAGAGTGATTGTTTCTGAATCCACACTGCTCCGGGAGGGATACAATTGATTGTATCACAGTGCTGTTTGATTCTATTAAGAATTATCTTCTCATAAATTTTAGCCGTGGCACATAGTAAACTTATAGGACGATAATTTTGAGCAAGCTTATGATTTTGGTTAGGTTTAGGTAACATGATCACATTAGCCGATTTCCAGAGTGAAGGAAAAAATCTATGCTTAAGGCAGGTGTTGATTATTTTAGTGAGGTGTGTAATAGCATTAAGTGGCAATAGCTTTAAGGCATAATTTGGAATATTATCTGGGCCGGAAGCTTTTTTGTTTTGTAATTTATTGATAATTTTAGAGATTTCAGCTGGACTGGTGAGCGGTGGTACTTGCATACTGGAGTTAGCAAGGAAATCTGAAGTTTCAGACTCTACTAACTCTATGATTTGGTCGTTGTAAGGCTCCGCATTTTCTTGAAATAGCCTCGAGATTGTTTTTAAATTCTTCGGCTTTTTCGTCGTCCGAATAAAGGATGCCGTTCCTGCCAGCCAGCGGGGGATAATAGTCGGCTTTTTAACAAGCTTCCGTTGGAGGTTGTAAAGGGAGTTATCTTCGGGATGTAAATTAGTCAACAAATTTTGCCAAGAATTGTTCCTATGCTCACTAATTTGAGTTTTTAATTTGCCTCTGCAGGGAGTTAACTTCTCTCTTTAGGAGGGTTCCTGGTGAGCTGCCATTGCTTACGAAAACGGTTTTAATTTTAATTAACTCCCTGATGCGGTGTGGAAGTCTTAGGTGTGGGGTACTAATAACTTTAGTGACAGTGGTAGCGGAGATAGCACTAGTGATCATGCCAGTGAAGTTGTTAATTGCATTATCAATATTGTTAGTATCAATGATAGGGTTACCAGGAATGAGTTAAAAACTATTTCTTGAAATTTAATCCAATTAGTAGACTTGAGGGTACGGAGATTTTTAGGTAAGGAATTATTAAGAGCTAGATCAATTAAAACAGGGTTATGATCGCTACTTAAGTCGTTAACAGAGTTAATATCTTCCAAGATTAGATTTTTTAGCAATATCAAGAATAGAGCATGTGCCACGGGCTGCATAGTATGTGGGAGCAGTGGGTGCCATGATTTCAGGGCATGGGTGCTCGCCCAGTTGTAAAAGTGTTTCCATGAGTGTTTGGGCGCCCTGGGTTCCAACATGGGTGGTGAGCATTAAAATCACCAAAAGCATGACCTTGGGACTGGCGTTGAGAATAGCATCAAGCTCCGACGTGTTAATATGATTTCGGAGGCTTGTAAATGCACGACAACGTGAGGTGAGTGTTGTTTCCTAGCTCGATCCTAACAGTAGTGTTTTCAAATGTGCTTGTATTGAAAGAGACAACGTGATGCCTGAGTGAGTTTCTGACAAAATGGCCGTACCACCTCCCCGGTGGGATAAACGGTCACTGCGGTGACAAATATAATTGGGAAGCTTGAAGGAATCAGCGGGACCCAGATGAGTTTCCTGTATACCTATAATATCTGGGTCTTCGTCACACAAAAAAAAATTCTCTAACTTGTACTTGACGCTATTGGCGTTCCAGCTCAGAACACGAAGAGAAGAATTATTGGGGTTAGAGGTATTAAATATTGTCGCCTAGTTTGTTCATGATTTTCTGGAACATAGTTCCGAACTGGCTCATCATCGTAGACATCTGCTCCATAAGTACCTTGGTTTCAGAAAGCGATTCGCTACTGTTTTTGCTTGAACTTTCTTGATTTTTTTCATTTTTATTTTCATTTTCAGTTTTTTTATTTTTTTTCCTCAAAAGCTTTCGCTCGCTCATGCCAAACATTTTTGGTAGGGGCTTGCTGGGCTTAAGGTTTTGGGTTTTTTTTCACACCCTGAAAAAGTTCGCCGGGTGGGGACCACCACAATTAGCGCACTTTGCCGGGGCAAAAGTCTCTCGTCAAATGACTTTGACTGCATTTCAAGCATTTTTGGCTCCTGTTACAGAAGCGCGAATGATGGTAGAAAAGCTGGCACCTGTAACATTGGGCTGGCATGGAATTTTTTATCAAGGGGTTCTACTTTGATTTTATAGTACCCTATGGATGTAACTTGAATTGCTTGGTTAGCTGGGCATTTCCTCGAGACTACCAAAAACAAAGGCATGTTCTTGTTCTGTTTGCGGTTTCTCATGACCGAAACGTGCTCTGGGGTGATATTATGAGTACCCAGTTCTTGGATGATCTCATCAACATCAAAATCACTGGGTAGGCCCCGGATGACAGTTTTGAGCTGCTTTTCGCCCGCCATTTCGTAGGTATGGGATTTTTAATTTCTTAACAGAAAATAAAATTTTGAATTTTCCTATGGGCATTTGCATCTTCGGGGGAAAACTTTTAAGCTTTCCGCCGACGATCTTAAAAATTCAATCAACATCACTCATCTCACATACTTCATGAACACAAAAAATACACAAACACCCAACTACCAATCGGAGAGCCCCATTGACCATTACGGACTCTGGAAGCCTCCGATCCCGTACACGGCGACGGTACCCTCACCGGGACCGAAGTCACTACATTAACGCAACAACCAATCAGAAAGCTCCCTCTCGCAACGCGGGAGAGAGTAATCATACTCGTCTCACACCCAACACAAACACGAAAAGCTGCCTCCCATTGGACAGGCAATCAGCCATCCTGAGGCCCCCATTGGCCAAAGGAATTTATCTTTAATGTATCTTTCGAAATTCAGCAAATGTAACTTATTAACTTTTATTCAGATTCTTAAATTAAAATTTTTCTTGATTTAATTTATAGTCGTAATTTAAATTTTTTAACTTCTTTTTATCATACTCTTAAATAATTATTTAATCTCTAAAATAAAAAGGGCAATGTTTCAAAATATCAAGTCACAAATATTTTTCATCAGACAAGAGATCAAAGACCAATAAGGGCTAAGTGCTCTAGTAAAATATCCCAGCTAGACCATACCGTTTCCCCATTTCAGGAATGGGTAAACTCTTCGTATTGTTGAGCATTTTCACACCATTGGTCTTACATCCACACACCGCAAAACTTTTTTCAATAAGTTTTCATTTCTTCTTCAAGTTTAGGATCTTATTTATACTGAGTTTTTTCCCTTTTATAAATTAATCTCGCGACCTCCATATTTTTTGATTATTCAATTCATGAAAAATACCTTCAGTGATAATAAAATATCTCCGGTGAGCTAGGAGTAATACTCGTTAAATTTTTGTAGAGGTTAATTTTTTTTAAAATGCATTCTTCCTGACTTAAAACAATTGCCCTCCAAATATAGTAACAATAAGTAGTTTATAATACGAAGAGAAATAGAAACATATTAATGTTACGCTAATTGTCAGTCACTTTCTAGTCTAATTTTGATGTTTCTTTTTAAGAAAAATAAATATTTCTTTCTTTTATTTCTAATAAAATTTGACATTCCTTATTAAATTACTCACTTCCATACCCCGAAAAGAATATATTTGTAGCTTAAACGCCAGAAATTCATTTTAATAAGATGTAACAGCATAAAATTTATCTCACAAGCCCATAATAATATATTTAATGGAATAAGGAAAATTATTAAACCTTAAAATTTTGGCAAAGAATTGATAACGAACAGAAAGTATGACACATATTATTCAGAATTGTTATCTGACTTCCGTATAAGTAAGCAAATATTTTCTCTATTATCCTAACTTAGAGTTTTATGATATAGGTTTCAAGGTCTGCGTTACATATCTTATCTTATTCCTGAAAACACGTTAAATGAACCCCGGAATGTTATTATAAAAGATCTTTCTCTCCAAAATTTTGCTGAGAGTACCACTACATAAATAAATTTAATGAAGTTTGAATATTTTATGGTTGAAATTAACTTAAGTTAACCAATGTTATCTTCAAAAGTATTATCAATTCTGTTAAATTTTATATAAAGAGCATCAAATAAATCATGTATTAATTATTTTGATTAATAGTGAATGCACAAAGAAAATTAAATGAATTAAAAATTTTGTTAAACTGGTTTTAATTTTTTTTTTTTTTAGAATTCTTTTCCAGCAAAATATTTTACGATTTCTGTTTCATTTTTTTTCCCCTAACAATCAGACAACGTTCTTTATTTACATAAATTTAACATTTTCATAAATATTTTAAGTTCTTTTCACTTGTACTATACGCTGAAAGGTATTATGACGTTTGAAAAAATCATGGCAGCGTGAAATTTATTAATTAAAATAATTGGTTTAATTAAAAGTCACAGCTATTGATTACAGCATAGACAATGAAGTTATTAACAGGCTGGTTAGTTCATAATAGTCCAAATTCTGTTAATTGAGGGGAGAGATTACATCTGTCCTCTTCGAAAATTTAAAAGGTCTTTTTTTGCCGTCTCTAAGGTCTCGTGAGGGGTAGCGGGTGACCTCTTTATTCTCGAGTTACATCCGGCTCGTGGGTGGAGTAGGGGTTCTCGCGGTGTCAAAAGTTGCCTCAGGGCGATGAACAAAGACAAGTCTTCGCAATATTTTAAGGGTGCACGTGTGCATAGAAAAAGGGGTTACCCTATCCACAAAAAAAGCCGATTTTTTCAGCAGTGTCACGAGAAAACGTTACAGTAGATATGGTGTTTCTCAAAAAATAGCTCATAGTATGCATTTTTTGGAAAACTTTCTTCCTACTAATTCTAAATCCTGACGATATTTATACAGAATTCCTAAAGTGTCTGTATTCGGAGCTTTTCGCACTTGTTTTATTCAATCAGTTTGATTTACCTATTTAACATAAATATAATTTTAAAAAAATAGAACATTTACATCGGTAGGAAAGGGAATAGTGGAATCATTAAAATAATTATTTATAACGTTAAGGGGACTTGGCACCCTTTGAGCAAACTTCTTTATTTACGTATTTAAAAATTATATTTTAGCATTTTATACAATGTTTCTATTCAAGAAAATGTTACCAGATGAAAATTTTCATATATTATTCACACAATTTTAAAAATTTAAATTTTTTTGAAGAAAATTGGGAAAATTTTAAAATTTTACTCCTTTTGAAAAAATTAATTTTTTGACCTGAAATTTTTTTATAATATTCTTATGGATGTTGTTAACAACTTTAGGGGTCGATTTTAGAATAACTTCATTCGTTTTCGAGAAAAAATAAAATGTTGATATACAGGCTAAAAATTAACGAAAAAGCCAACATGTCTTACATTTTATTTTTTTAAAAAGTATTCAGTTTATTACAAAACGGATCCTTATTTTTATTACATGCTTTATTTTTAACACGCAGGAAAAAAATAGAAGTGATTGGTAAATAATTGTCGAAGGAGTAGCATTTTGAATGCACTAAGGTTTCGAAAAACACAAACTGAGAAAAACCACTTTAAAGTTTATAATTCTGAAAAAATAATTATTATAAGCTTAATTAAACTTAAAAATACCACTTTAAGATATTACTTATACGTTTTTCTTTAAAAAATTCATTTTCATATGTTTTCAACCCACACATTTTTATAAATGATCAACTTTAGAAAGTACTGATTGCACAAGAAAACTCAAGAAAAACTTAAAAATTTTTTTCTGTCCCGACGGAAATTTTAGCTGTTTTTCTTCTTATAATATTAAAAGTATTACATTTGTATGAAAAATGTATCAGGAATAAGAACTGAAATTATATAAAATTATTAATATAAAATGCCTTAATTTAAAATTTTACATGCACACATTTCAAGGAAGAAAAATTACATTATTGTATTATCGGAAATATTCTGCTTTTAATACAACACATTCTTTTTTATAATATTTCACATAATTTTCAGAGTTACAACCAACTGAAATAATTATCGGTGTTTTTTCTTAAAATTTCTCCCCTTTGTTATACTAAAATATGGATGAAAATGCACTTCTAATTTATATATTTCAAACATTTTAGTTCACTCTCTGTACAGAGGTATGAGTTAGAGGGGCGCACACAAAGAGAGGGGGGTGTCCTGGGGGTCCGGACCCCCAAAGCCCTTGATTATTTTCCGATTGATCATAGTTCTAAGTATATAGTACGTAAAATTTAATTAATTACTTGTTATTAATGATTATGTTTATTAATTAATGCTAATTATTTATTCAAAAATTAGTTTTTTACTGCGTTTTGTTCCCGAAAATCGACAAAATCAAAAGGAGCATGATACAAGAATGGTGAATTTTCGACCCCGGACCCCCTCCCCCTTAAAAGATTCCTGTGTGCGCTACTGATGAGCTATATACAGGAAAAAGTATTGATATAGAAGCATTTTCCATAAAAGAAGAATGCTTTGAAAATAGGTCAATCTATGTTCATTTTTTGTCGAAATATTGTATTTAAATAATTTTTTATTGTAGTAATATTCTTAAAACAATTTTATACGCGTATTCTAATCTAAATGAGACTAAATATTATAAATATTATCCATTTATACGCTTTTGTAAAACCAGGGTTCCGAACGTAGTCGGATATCTTAACGTGCATCGCTACCCAACACCGCGGGGCTTCAGCGGTACTGGCCTCGAACTCAGGATACGCCGGCCACGAGTCCGTTACCTTTGCCAAGGAAAAACAAGTTTTTTTGGACCTTGCTATTACGAATAACCCAGAATTAACCAATAAAATATTTAGTTATGAGGAATTCGTTAAATAGGGATAGGATTGTATGTATTTATGTGCGTGTGTGTACACACGCAAATATAAATGTAAAATTGCATAATCAGAGCTAAGAGGACACCTCTCAGCTCAAATGTGTAACTCTTTTCTAAATACATACAAAGATTTCGAAGCTTTATCTACATTATATACCCAGTTTTTTCGTCTATTTTTAAGGATATGTCAATTGATTGATTGATTGATTGAATATTAACGTCGCACTGTTCAGCTACACGAGGGCTTTTGGCGACGGACCACGTAATTTTGAACCATGGTCAAGTGACATGGACGACACCTGAGCTGGCACCCCCCCTCTCCTAACTACCACACCACACCAACGGGAGGACGTTTCTGCTCTCGACAGATTTAACGTGCATCGCTGCCCTACACGGTGGGTCTTTAGTGGTACTGGCTCGAACCCGTGACAAAGCAAGCCACAGTCCGATACCCATACCACTCGGCTGCCGCGGCCACTAAGGATATGTCAAAGAGCAAAACGAAAACCAGATCACGTGACGTATGTATTAGATGCAGTATTTTCGAAAGAATTGTACATAGGATATTTCCGTATATGAGTTGCCTTAAACATTTAAGAAATCTTAACTTCTGATTTGGATTTGAATATCCTCTAATGCTGTACAAAATACCTTTAACATTTTAACGGCCATATCATAGTTTTCTGATGTAATCACGAAGCTCAATTGTACTAAGAGCTGTTCCCCAAGATATACTTTAAAAATTTGAGACAACATTAGCCTAGAGGTCATGGTCACGGACTCATGGCCTGGCTCGTCATGAGTTCGTGCCTTGTGCTACTGAAGAATCGCCGTGTAGAGGGGCTGATGCATGTTAAATCTGTCGAAGTTCAGAATCCTCCTAGAGCGTGGTGTAGAAATTCGGAGAGCCAATTCAGATGTTGTCCTCGTCACTTGACCAAGGTTCAAAATTACGAAGTCCTTCGTAAGTAGATTTCGTGTTGCATTATTATGTGATGTCAATAAATACTCACTTACGACTTTCAATACAGTCGATCCTCTATTGAAATAAGTTACGAAATCGTGAAAATGTTTTAGTTGCGTGGGAAATTCATGAAATAGATTCCGCTCGTAAATCGTAAAATGTGCTTAGTTGCAGGAAAAAGTTCACAAAGTAGAGAAGTTTGGAAAATAGCAGCTGGGTAAAACGGAGTCTCTAACTGTAATTAAATTTTTCGTCTTTATCTTAGGCAGGAACCGGCTAACTTTTGAGATAGAAGTGTCCATTTTGTGAGTGAAAGAAAATACTTGAACAATCAAAGGGCCACAGGGGGAGTCGCACTCCGAGTCCCCTTCATTGATAGATAGCCCTTTGATTTTTTTATAACCCACGCATACAGTACGTAAAATTTAATCAAGTAATTATTATTAGTAATTAACTTTATTAGTTATGTCTCATTATTTATTCAACATTTTTTTTTTTTTTATTCCTGACAGTTGACAAAATCAAAAGAATGTATTTGGTGGCGTATTGGGTTATGATACGAGAGGGGTAGACTTTCCACCCTGACCCTTTATCCTCTCCGCCTTGAAAATTCCTGTGAGCGCCACTGGCCAAAACAATTTATATGCAAACACCGGTGCTGGGAAGAGGAAGGGATCTGGCAGCGTTCCGATAATCACTCCTTTGCTCCAATCAGTATTTTTTTATTATATTTGAATACAATTTTTCCAAAGTAAAAATTTATATTCTTACAAAAACTAAGAAGATATTTTTATTTCGGCAGCTCAATACAAAAACAAGTACAGTGAAAATTTCATAATGTTGGGTATTTAAATTTCAAGGTTCTTGAAGGAAATTCTGTACCAATAATACCGGAAATGCTTTATTTTAGAATATTATGCTTACATTTATAATTAGAATTTGTAACAAATGGTAATATTTATTATTTATCCATTGTAATGACCACCAGATGGCGCCGCCAGAGAGAGTACTAGTTGAGTTTCCCCCTGGCGGGAAACCGGGAAAAAGATTGATTAAGACGGTGAAACTGCTATTGTACGCATCGCACGGAAAATCGTTTCCCACATGTTCCTGCATTTTTTATATTTATCTTAGAGCTGCATAAATGTACCTGTGTGCAGTAAATAATCTGTATTTAGCCCTGAGGTGAATAAATTTCATCAAATAATTTATCCATTCATCCCAGCGTGCATTAAAAAATTGATTTAAGTTATTCTTGCAAAAAAAAGCAATTTCCACACTCTCTTTATGAACTTTAAGGCTTGTCATACAGTATGGAATATGTTTTTGCACTTCAGTTGGAGGTTTAAAATACCTCTTGTACAAAATACTGAAAACTCTTGGGCTTATTTCTGAACTTGATGAACGTTGCTCGAAACCCATTTAAAGGAGTGGTCTTCAAACTGTGTTCCACGGAAATCTGGAGTTCCATGAGGCATTCTCAGGGGTTCGATGAGTCATAATAAAAATTCAAAAGAAAATTAATTACAAACATGTGTGCAAAATGGATTCATGTTCTCTATGAAGTTTGTATGACCACAAGTATCCAAAGCTCACCTCAGTCATCGAGGAATTGAAATATTTATTTGTAATAACTTAACATTTAGCAATATGTGACATCTTCTATTGTGGTGAATCCCCATCTTTCGATAAGTGTTATGGTTTCACCAGGTGTTCAAGGACAAGTACCACACCCATTGATTGTCCCTGAATTTTTACGATCAACCAGCTGTGGAATGACCAGTGCACGTAACCAGGGGCCATTGTTTATTGTCTGAACTCAGGGAGTGAAGAGAGACAGACGGGTCGCCATAATAGTAAAGTAGAGCCGGCGCCCCATTGACAATAGGCGAAGCCTATCTTAAAATAATCATGTCATCTTTTCTGGTGTTTTGTGAAGGGGATACTAGAAACAGGTGGCGTGATGGACAAGTGTGTCCAGATGTGGACAAGGAACTATGGCGCCTTAGGCCAGACGGCTCGGTGTGTTTTGGCGTTGGACAAGTGTGTCCAGATCTGGACAAGGAACTATGGCGCCTTGGGCCAGACGGCTCGGGTGTGTTTTGGCGTGTTATGCACCAATAGGACGAGGAGGTCAAGAGACTTTGGTGACCTGCCAATAAGAAGGAGCGAGGGGGGCGTGTTGTGAACACACCCCTGGTGTTTAAAAGGGTTCTTTTTGAGGAGAGGAAAAAGAAGGAGGCAGAAAAAAAAGGAAAAAGAGAGTCAGGAGAGAGACGGACGGAAGGAGGAGGAGAGACGGAAAGAGAGAGAGAGGAGACGGAAAGAGACTGAAAGAAAGTCGGGGAGAGAGAGAGTGAAACCCGCCTTGAATGGAGAAAAGGGCTGAGTCCGGAAATTGGAGTGAAAAAGACGATGAACGCTGGTGGCGTTGAGAATGGACTATAAACTGACTACACCGGCTTGGCAACATTACTTCATTAAGAATTGTTTATCAAATAAACAATATTTTTTTTATTTCTATGTGAAGCTGTAAACGTTATTTTTATTGATGGATAGCTACACACGAGGTTACACTAATATATATGTATGAAATTGGTGGCAGCGGTGTTGATCCGGCATTTAAGTAAATAGATGCCCGAATCCTTTGTTTAAGTGAAGAAAAAAAATGCCAGCCATGTGCGATTGTGATGAAGCGAGTTTAATGACGCCTAATGCCTGGACTTCCCAGCTGTGAGAAGTGCTGGATGCATGTGTCTCCGTTCCTGCTAGTGATGAAGTGTGCCCCCTGATTATGAGATGTGTTCCTGTGTGTCTTTTTGCAAATTTGAAGGTGAGTCTTTTCATTGAGATTATTTTCAGGGCAGCAACTGAGTATTGATTTTGTATGTAAAATGTTTTAAATAAGGAATATAAAGACTAGGTAAGTTTTAGTAAACAATAAGAGACTAGAAGGATTTTAAGTTTGTATGAAGTGTATAAATATTGCAATATTAGTGTTGTGGTTTTAGATTTGTAAAATTTAGTATACAGTAGTTATACTTGTTTTTGTTGGCACAGTATTGTGTAGAAGTATTGTAGTAGTTTTAGATTAGTGAAATTTAGTATAGAGTAGTTATACTTGTTTTGTTGCACAGTATTGTGTAGAGTATTGTAGTGGTTTTAGATTTGTGAAATTTTTAGTATACAGTAGTTATACTTGTTTTGTTGGCACAGTATTGTGTAGAGTATTGTTGTGGTTATAGATTTGTGAAACTTAGTATACAGTAGTTATACTTGTTTTGTTGGCACAGTATTGAGAAGAGGTATTGTTGTGGTTATAGTTTTGTGAAATTTTTTTAGTATACGGTAGTTATACTTGTTGAATTTTGGAACACTGATGTGTGGGTTATTTGTGTTTAGATTTGCGCATATGGGTAAAATATAGTTAAGTCTAGGTCTAGTGTATTGTTAGGTTACCTTGAGTCTTTGTATAATTTTTGTAAGGATTAAGTTTAGATTTGATTTTGTTGTTAAAGGTTGCGAGAGGAATTAAGGGTAGAAATTGATATTTACTTTACCCAAGATAGAATTCAAGAAAAGAATCTGTCAAAGTAAATACTATGACGAAGAGTCAGTTAAATGTTTGTTGGAGGGTATTTTGGAGGAAAAACGGAAAGAACGTGAAGAACGTAAATTAATTAGGGAACTTGAGTTAGAACGAATGAGAGTTCTACTCAGAAATAAGTTAAATGAAAATAAATTGAAGGCAAGGAATAGGATTAACGATCTCGCAAATGTTTGTATTTTGTCAGGAAAACGTATCGCAGAAGTTAGTGAACCGTTTAATAAGTGTAGGCCTTTAATTAACCCGGTAGTTAATAAAAGCGTGGAGAACGCTACGTCTTGTGATTTTCAAAAGAAGAATTGTGACCCCCCCCCCCAGTGAGATGGACGAACGTTTCCCACCCGTCTGAAGTAAGAGGGAAAGAAATCAACGTGAATAGGAGTAGTGATGGTGACGTGAAAATGAAAGTAGGGGTATGTGAAGGAAGGGTCAGAACTGTGGCGATGGGTGCACAGCGGGTAATAAATCCGGATAATACTGGAAATGGCTCTTTTAAATTGAAAAGAGATAAGGGAGTGATGAACCCTGAAGGATTGATTTGTGAGAATAGCTGCGAGGAAAAATATACCTTTGGGATGTTAATGGGTTGTGAAAAGCAGTTAACAGTGGATCAGGAAAGTTTTCGAAATCATACAATGGCTAAGATAGCGGGGCAGTCAAACCGTACTCTGCCTGTTGTTTGGTTAGGAAAAATGAACCGATATCCGTACCCGCGTATCAAATTTATGAAGTATAGGAATTTGAACCAGGGGACGCGAGCCGATATTTATTTTTTTAAAAAGGGAAAGTTTGGTAGAAAAGATCAACGCGGCATCGTGGGTGACTGTACTGGATTTGTGGAAGTGGTATTTTCGCCATGCTCTATTGATGAATTATCCGAAGCACACCACATGCGTTATGACAGTTGGCATGTACATTATTAAAAAATCGAGGTTTAAGTTTCTTTGTGCTTATGATGGATGTAATTTAATGACTCTGATTTTGAGGTTGTTAGAGCAGATTGGTGTATCGCGAATGGTAGACATAGACATTCTGATACAAATTTGGAACAACCGTGTAAAGAAAATAGACTTTGTGTTAAAATGGTTGATGGGGTTGGGTCGGAAGTCGGACCGACTAAAGGTAAATTAGAGCCATGGGCAAGTTTGTTGCGTGTAGATATAATGTAGATATAGTGAAAATTCATTGCATGAGCTACTGAGGCTTGTTAATTATATTCCCAATTAAAGTGTTTCCTCAATAACTAACGTAATGGAAGACAATACCATGAATTGTGAATAACCTGTTATGATGGTTGTGATAATGCTTGCTGATAGCCATACTTTAATTAAATTTTAAAAGTTTTAGTTTAAACTTCTTAATTTAAAAATTTGGTTTTTAATGTTTTTTGCAAAGCTTGGAATTTATAAATGTTAATTTTGTTTATTTAATATCGTTGGAAACACCGTTGGAATAAGTAGATGGGAATGAGTAATTCGTAGGGTTGGTGCTAGGTGTGAATTAATATTTGTAAGGATATGTGTTGGTGGTGTAAGGTGGAAGGAAATTATGTGTTATGGTGAATATTTTGTGTCTCTTAGGACTGTGTACGCTCACAGATGTTTAACACAATTGAATGAGCGATTGATGTATTAAAATTATAGAAATATTATAATTTGAGTTCATTTCTTTAAAACCCTAAATTTTGAAGTGTGATGTAACTGTATGAAATGGAAAAAATAGTCCAAGTTTCGGAATTTAAGTTTTTTTTGTAAAGTGTAAGTTTTATAGACTTTTGGATTTATTTGTTTAATTTACTTGCGATTGTATGTGTTTCTTGGATTGCTGTCCTGATCGGTCTCATTGATAAAACGATCCTTTCGTGTGAAATGTTACGAACTGAACCAAACTGAGGCCAGAGCAGTCCAGTGAAATGGACCTTTTTCAGGGGGAAGGAGTTGTGACATCGTCTATTGTCGTGAATCCCCATCTTTCGATAAGTGTTATGGTTTCACCAGCTGTTCAAGGACAAGAACCACACCCATTGATTGTCCCTGAATTTTTACGATCAACCAGCTGTGGAATGACCAGTGCACGTAACCAGGGGGCCATTGTTTATTGTCTGAACTCAGGGAGTGAAGAGAGACAGACGGGTCGCCATAATAGTAAAGTAGAGCCGGCGCCCCATTGACAATAGGCGAAGCCTATCTTAAAATAATCATGTCATCTTTTCTGGTGTTTTGTGAAGGGGATACTAGAAACAGGTGGCGTGATGGACAAGTGTGTCCAGATGTGGACAAGGAACTATGGCGCCTTGGGCCAGACGGCTCGGGTGTGTTTTGGCGTTGGACAAGTGTGTCCAGATCTGGACAAGGAACTATGGCGCCTTGGGCCAGACGGCTCGGGTGTGTTTTGGCGTGTTATGCACCAATAGGACGAGGGAGGTCAAGAGAGACTTTGGTGACCTGCCAATAAGAAGGAGCGAGGGGGCGTGTTGTGAACACACCCCTGGTGTTTAAAAGGGTTCTTTTTGAGGAGAGGAAAAAGAAGGAGGCAGAAAAAAAGGAAAAAGAGAGTCCGGGAGAGAGACGGACGGAAGGAGGAGGAGGAGAGACGGAAAAGAGAGAGAGAGGAGACGGAAAGAGACTGAAAGAAAGTCGGGGAGAGAGAGAGTGAAACCCGCCTTGAATGGAGAAAAGGTCTGAGTCCGGAAATTGGAGTGAAAAAGACGATGAACGCTGGTGGCGTTGAGAATGGACTATAAACTGACTACACCGGCTTGGCAACATTACTTCATTAAGAATTGTTTATCAAATAAACAATATTTTTTTATTTCTATGTGAAGCTGTAAACGTTATTTTATTGATGGATAGCTACACACGAGGTTACAGCTAATATATATGTATGAAATTGGTGGCAGCGGTGTTGATCCGGCATTTAAGTAAATAGATGCCCGAATCCTTTGTTTTAAGTGAAGAAAAAAAAATGCCAGCCATGTGCGATTGTGATGAAGCGAGTTTAATGACGCCTAATGCCTGGACTTCCCAGCTGTGAGAAGTGCTGGATGCATGTGTCTCCCGTTCCTGCTAGTGATGAAGTGTGCCCGCCTGATTATGAGATGTGTTCCTGTGTGTCCTTTGCAAATTTGAAGGCGAGTCTTTTCATTGAGATTATTTTCGGGGCAGCAACTGAGTATTGATTTTGTATGTAAAATGTTTTAAATAAGGAATATAAAGACTAGGTAAAGTTTTAGTAAACAATAAGAGACTAGAAGGATTTTAAGTTTTGTATGAAGTGTATAAATGTGCAATATTAGTGTTGTGGTTTTAGATTTGTAAAATTTAGTATACAGTAGTTATACTTGTTTTGTTGGCACAGTATTGTGTAGAGTATTGTAGTGGTTTTAGATTAGTGAAATTTAGTATAGAGTAGTTATACTTGTTTTGTTGGCACAGTATTGTGTAGAGTATTGTAGTGGTTTTAGATTTGTGAAATTTTAGTATACAGTAGTTATACTTGTTTTGTTGGCACAGTATTGTGTAGAGTATTGTTGTGGTTATAGATTTGTGAAACTTAGTATACAGTAGTTATACTTGTTTTGTTGGCACAGTATTGAGAAGGGTATTGTTGTGGTTATAGTTTTGTGAAATTTTTTTAGTATACGGTAGTTATACTTGTTGAATTTTAGAACACTGATGTGTAGGTTATTTGTGTTTAGATTTGCGCATATGGGTAAAATATAGTTAAGTCTAGGTCTAGTGTATTGTTAGGTTACCTTGAGTCTTTGTATAATTTTTGTAAGGATTAAGTTTAGATTTGATTTTGTTGTTAAAGGTTGCGAAGGAATTAAGGGTAGAAATTGATATTACTTTACCCAAGATAGAATTCAAAGAAAGAATCTGTCAAAGTAAATACTATGACGAAGAGTCAGTTAAATGTTTGTTGGAGGGTATTTTGGAGGAAAAACGGAAAGAACGTGAAGAACGTAAATTAATTAGGGAACTTGAGTTAGAACGAATGAGAGTTCTACTCAGAAATAAGTTAAATGAAAATAAATTGAAGGCAAGGAATAGGATTAACGATCTCGCAAATGTTTGTATTTTGTCAGGGAAAACGTACCGCAGAAGTTAGTGAACCGTTTAATAAGTGTAGGCCTTTAATTAACCCGGTAGTTAATAAAAGCGTGGAGAACGCTACGTCTTGTGATTTTCAAAAGAAGAATTGTGACCCCCAGTGAGATGGACGAACGTTTCCCACCCGTCTGAAGTAAGAGGGAAAGAAATCAACGTGAATAGGAGTAGTGATGGTGACGTGAAAATGAAAGTAGGGTATGTGAAGGAAGGGTCAGAACTGTGGCGATGGGTGCACAGCGGGTAATAAATCCGGATAATACTGGAAATGGCTCTTTTAAATTGAAAAAGAGATAAGGGAGTGATGAACCCTGAAGGATTGATTTGTGAGAATAGCTGCGAGGAAAAATATACCTTTGGGATGTTAATGGGTTGTGAAAAGCAGTTAACAGTGGATCAGGAAAGTTTTCGAAATCATACAATGGCTAAGATAGCGGGGCAGTCAAACCGTACTCTGCCTGTTGTTTGGTTAGGAAAAATGAACCGATATCCGTACCCGCGTATCAAATTTATGAAGTATAGGAATTTGAACCAGGGGACGCGAGCCGATATTTATTTTTTTTTTAAAAGGGAAAGTTTGGTAGAAAAGATCAACGCGGCATCGTGGGTGACTGTACTGGATTTGTGGAAGTGGTATTTTCGCCGTGCTCTATTGATGAATTATCGAAGCACACCACATGCGTTATGACAGTTGGCATGTACATTATTAAAAAATCGAGGTTTAAGTTTCTTTTGTGCTTATGATGGATGTAATTTAATGACTCTGATTTTGAGGTTGTTAGAGCAGATTGGTGTATCGCGAATGGTAGACATAGACATTCTGATACAAATTTGGAACAACCGTGTAAAGAAAATAGACTTTGTGTTAAAATGGTTGATGGGGTTGGGTCGGAAGTCGGACCGACTAAAGGTAAATTAGAGCCATGGGCAAGTTTGTTGCGTGTAGATATAATGTAGATATAGTGAAAATTCATTGCATGAGCTACTGAGGCTTGTTAATTATATTCCCAATTAAAGTGTTTCCTCAATAACTAACGTAATGGAAGACAATACCATGAATTGTGAATAACCTGTTATGATGGTTGTGATAATGCTTGCTGATAGCCATACTTTAATTAAATTTTAAAAGTTTTAGTTTAAACTTCTTAATTTAAAAATTTGGTTTTTAATGTTTTTTGCAAAGCTTGGAATTTATAAATGTTAATTTTGTTTATTTAATATCGTTGGAAACACCGTTGGAATAAGTAGATGGAATGAGTAATTCGTAGGGTTGGTGCTAGGTGTGAATTAATATTTGTAAGGATATGTGTTGGTGGTGTAAGGTGGAAGGAAATTATGTGTTATGGTGAATATTTTGTGTCTCTTAGGACTGTGTACGCTCACAGATGTTTAACACAATTGAATGAGCGATTGATGTATTAAAATTATAGAAATATTATAATTTGAGTTCATTTCTTTAAAACCTAAATTTTGAAGTGTGATGTAACTGTATGAAATGGAAAAAATAGTCCAAGTTTCGGAATTTAAGTTTTTTGTAAAGTGTAAGTTTTATAGACTTTTTGGATTTATTTGTTTAATTTACTTGCGATTGTATGTGTTTCTTGGATTGCTGTCCTGATCGGTCTCATTGATAAAACGATCCTTTCGTGTGAAATGTTACGAACTGAACCAAACTGAGGCCAAGAGCAGTCCAGTGAAATGGACCTTTCAGGGGAAGGAGTTGTGACATCGTCTATTGTCGTGAATCCCCATCTTTCGATAAGTGTTATGGTTTCACCAGCTGTTCAAGGACAAGTACCACACCCATTGATTGTCCCTGAATTTTTACGATCAACCAGCTGTGGAATGACCAGTGCACGTGGCCAGGGGGCCATTGTTTATTGTCTGAACTCAGGGAGTGAGGAGAGACAGACGGGTCGCCATAATAGTAAAGTAGAGCCGGCGCCCCATTGACAATAGGCGAAGCCTATCTTAAAATAATCATGGCATCTTTTCTGGTGTTTTGTGAAGGGGATACTAGAAACAGGTGGCGTGATGGACAAGTGTGTCCAGATGTGGACAAGGAACTATGGCGCCTTGGGCCAGACGGCTCGGGTGTGTTTTGGCGTGTTATGCACCAATAGGACGAGGGAGGTCAAGAGAGACTTTGGTGACCTGCCAATAAGAAGGAGCGAGGGGGGCGTGTTGTGAACACACCCCTGGTGTTTAAAAGGGTTCTTTTTGAGGAGAGGAAAAAGAAGGAGGCAGAAAAAAAGGAAAAAGAGAGTCCGGGAGAGAGACGGACGGAAGGAGGAGGAGAGACGGAAAAGAGAGAGAGAGGAGACGGAAAGAGAGTCGGGGAGAGAGAGAGTGAAGTCCGCCTTGAATGGAGAAAAGGGCTGACTCCGGAAATTGGAGTGAAAAAGACGATGAACGCCGGTGGCGTTGAGAATGGGCTATAAACTGACTACACCGGCTTGGCAATATTACTTCATTAAGAATTGTTTATCAAATAAACAATATTTTTTTATTTCTATGTGAAGCTGTAAACGTTTATTTTATTGATGGATAGCTACACACGACGTTACAAATATTTTAAAAAAACTGTTATTTTCATATTATAAAACAATACTGAAACATTTTTCTTTATTGGAGCTACCTACTAGATTTTGAATATTCTATTGCTCATTATCCGGTTCCACGTAATTATTTTATATGCACCCTTAAATACATATTAAAAATGCACCATTTTCCATTTTTACAACAACCCCCCACCTGCATTGAAAGAGTGAGAACAACTTAAAATGTCAACAAAAATCTGATGTTAAAATCTAAATTTTATCAAGAGCAGTTCCTAAATTTTTTGGTGGTAAATACATGCATAATTCTCACAGCTATAAACATCTTAGCGGCATTCAGAACAATGTATTTTTTAAAGTTAAAACTTTTTCTCAGCGTGAGTGGGTGCAAGAACAAAATATTAAAGAAATTAAACACACAATACGAAAAGTGACTGCACTCTCCAGTTAATAGAACGATGCATGGGAAGGGGATGGTAAGATCATGAACTAATATAATTTATAAGTAAATTATATTAAAACTAGATAATAATTTCAATATAATAAATATTTTTTTTAAAAAATCTCTTTACATCAAGTACTTTATAGCATGTTGTGTGATATTCTTTAAATATTATTTTAAGATATATTCTCTTTTAAGTGTGTGGAATGGAGCTCCACGAAAATTCCTTATATGTCGGAGGATTCCGCTAGTCGAAGAAGTTTGAAGGTCACTGCTTTAAGGTAGTGCTTCTCAAACTTTCAATATTTGCGACCCAAAATTCAATCATATTTTTCTTCGCATCCCCCTCATAAATTAACAATGTATTGAATTCAATACAACTATACTTTGATGCTAAAGCTACAACCACTACTTTAACCTCATAAGTGCCACCGACGTATATAAACGTCTCACTCAGCTAAAGCGTTATTTTTCCCGGACGTACATAGACGTCTGCCAAAAGTACAATTTTTTCTGTTCATTGCTATCCATACTATTATTTAGAAGGGTTTTCAATGCAATAAAAGAACCTTGACAGTGTACGAGAAGGATGTATTTATTTCAGACGATTTGCTTATTTATTCTGTTTCTTCCACCCCCACCCCTATGCATCACATGCGCATGCCTACGTGGAAAGCGATGGCGAAACTTAAAAGCCGAACTTTTAATCGGCTTTTAAGGGATTAATTATAAACCGTACAGATTATTAAAATAAGTATTAATTTTTGTACATAATTTTATATATATGATCCGACCATGGGGTCACTAGTAATTATACACTTGATCTTAACTTAGTATTGTTAAATTAATTATAAAATACTTCGTGCAGTGCTGATTAGGGTTTCGTTCCTGGGAAATCATAAGATTCCTGTACTTTTTCTATTCCCGGGAATTATACACTGCTCAAAACAATTAGGGGAGCAAGCAAAAAAGTGAAGAAAACCGTGTGAGACATCCACGTATTGGCATACAATGCATAGTACACGCGTATCAATGCGCAATACAGAAAAAAGGTGTAAAAAAATTTGGAACTAAGCTTTAATTCTTTGAAAATATGGAAAACATGAAAAGATGATTTAGGGCAACAATTTGGTTACATGTAAACGATAAAAAAAAGGTACTGTTTAGACATGATGCATGAGTTTTAATAGGGCGTGTGGTCTCCTCAAACAGCTAAGACTGCTGCACACCTGTTTGCCATGGATGCGATGAAGTTATCGATCAGACTTTGGGGAATACTGTTCCACTCCTCAAGAAGTGCAATCTCCAAGTCTCGAACAGTAGCAGGCGGCCTTGGTCGCGCAGCAATGCGTCGTCCGAGTATGTCCCAAACATGCTCGATTGGATTCAGGTCAGGAGAGCACGCTGGCCATTCCATACGCTGTATTGTTTCAGCTTCAAGCATGTTCTCCACCAGACGAGCTCTATGCGGTCGGGCATTATCATCCTGGAAAACAAAGGAATCTCCAATGGCTACAGCGTAAGGGATGACATAAGGTCGAAGTATCTCGTCTGCATACCTACGGCCCGTCAAAGTGCCATTCCGAATGATATGCAGGTCCGTACGTCCGCCTATGCTGATTCCACCCCATACCATCCAACCAGCTCTTCTGTATTGTGATCTTTCACGAACGAATGCGGGGTTATTTCGAGTGCCCCTGCCCCTCCATACAAGAACACGTCGGGTGTCACACTCTAGACTGAATTGGGACTCGTCTGTAAACAGCACTTGGCTCCAATCATGTTGCTCCTAATCTCGATGTTCAGCAGCCCATCTTCTTCGGGCCGCACGGTGGTGTGGGGTCAACGGAATGCAGACCATTGGCCTACGTGCATAGAGCCCTCCCTCATGAAACCGATTACGTGCTGTTTGGCTCGACACCTTTCGTCCTGTTGCCAAGAGCAACTGTCTTTGCAGCTGCGTAGCATTCTCTGTTCTGTTTCGACGGGCATTTAACTGTATATACCGGTCATAACTTGATGTAGTGGCACGTGGCCGACCTGCCCCTGGTCGACGTCTAACATTTCCTGTTTCTTTGAATCGATTCCACATCCTTGCAACAACACTTCTGGCGACTCCAACAGTGTCCGCGACACTACGTTGTGTTTGCCCGGATTCCAGTCTGCCTATAACACGCCATGCCATGGAGCCGCGGTAGCCGAGTAGGTATCCTTTGTCACAGGTACTAAAGACGCCGTGTAGGGCAGCGATGCACGTTAAATCTGTCGAGAGCTGAAACGTCCTCCCATTACCAGCTAAGGTGTGCCTCACTTGAAACGTGGTCCGTCGCCAAAAGCCCTGTGTAGCTGAACAGTGACGTTAATATTCAATCAATCAAGCCATTGTAAATCACGTTGTTCAGACATTCTCCTTGCCTCAAAAAAATACTGCGCAATCGAATTTCACAGTTACGGCAATAAAAAACAGACGTTTTTGCAACATCCCGATTTCTGCCCTTATCTCCTTTTTCTCGTTTTTGACGTCTTGAACTTTGATTTGCATATAAAGTTTTCTTTTTCCGTTTCCTGGTAGTCTTTACATTACGGATGATTCATTTTATGTTACTTATTGGTATACATCTTTGCTTACTTTTGTTAAAATCATGTGCTCCCCTAATTGTTTTGAGCAGTGTACTTCGTTCCCGGGAATCGCACGGGGCTTCAATTATCTATGACGTAGTTATTTTTTACTTGACTGTAGATTTCAACCTAGGACATCGTTAGCTGACTCTACTGTGACAATTTACGATCATTCACCCCGAACTTCCTTAACGAAGGAATGTTCATGAGGTAAGAGTGTAATATGAGAAAGAAAGATTAACGCTTTCGTTGGATTGGTGAGAATTTTTCCAGATAGCCGTGGGTAGGGGTATCTGTCCAAATCAATTTCTATCTCTGTATCGCTTCGTTAACAAGAAGTATTTGGTTTTTTAAAGTGATCACATTTCGTAGCAAATTAGCACTGTCTGATCGAAGTTCCAAGATCTTGATTTATGTGATAACGTAAGTACTAATACTTAAAACTATTATTTGTTTAATCTTTTTCAAAACTTTTCGGATACTTGTCTTTATTATGAGCTATGTAATTGAATGAGCAATTTGAAGAAGGGAATGAGCCCACAAACTTTTTTGGGGAAGAATATTTTTATAAACAATCTCGCGATATTTCTTATTTTTCTAAACCTAAATTTCGAGTGAGATTCTTAATATTTGTTTATATCTATGTAACTACATTATAACAATTCCATAAACAAGAAATCGGTTGTACAAATAAAATATTTTAAATACAATAATTAAAATTTTTAACGCACATAATCGGCACTTCAGCAGCAAATGAGTTTTCACGTATTTATTAATATTTATCTCTTAGTAATAACCTTAATAATTAATAATTGATTCACCTTAGACTGGTTAATTTTAAAAAACGCCTATGAGTCAGTAAAGGAAGGTTAATTTTAGTAACTATTTTTCAAATAAGAATTTTTTCCCGAGATTTTTAATTTATAAAAATCTTGAATTGTAACATTGTTTCCATGCCAACACAATTTTTTCTTTAGTGCAAAAAATTAAATAAATAAAAATTTTAAAAAAAACTTTTTAATTTGGGGAAAGATTTTTTCCTCTGTGTATATGATAAAGTTGAAAATGAAAAAATCGAGACAGTAACAGCATCTGCAAATAAAGATAGTGTGACATTTATTTATTATAAACTAAGAGTAAATTCTTTTTGTATTCGAATTTTTAATAATTTCTTTCTTCAGAATAATTATTTATTCCTTCGAAGCACTTTTTCTGTAGATTTCGTTACAAACTGCCTTTCTAATTTATTTATCAAAACATCTAGGAATTTCATTGAGTAAAAGGCAGATTTTAAAATTTCTCTGTTTGCCTCACAAAATGATTCTAATTTTGTGGGGAGCATGGATGAAAATATATTTGATACACTATTTACTTTCTAAACCTTTATCAGGTTTATTGATAGTTATATTACACACATTTTTAATACAAATTCAAACGTTTAATAATCTAAAGATTACTCAGTCGAGGCTGAATTGAAAACTGAGGGAAAGAAACAGTCTTTCCAGAACAAAAAACTGAACTGAAGATATATATATATATATGCTTAACTTTTGGCATATATTTATACTCCTTTATTTGATTTGCTTCTTTAGATTGATAGAATTTTAGTATATATATACAGTCGGACCTCTACTTAACGAAGTTGCTAAAACCAGAAGAAAAGTTCATTATGTGGAAAATTTGTTAAATAGTTTCAATATTTTTCTGTTCTAGGTTCCAGGAAAAAATTTGCAATATAGAAAGATTCGTAAAATGGTGGTCTGACTGCATAATATATATATATATATATATATATATATATATATATATATATTTAATAGAATCGAAACGAAAAAATATTGTTTCAAGTTTTGTTCTGAACATAAAAATTATATTGTATTAATGAATTGTTGCGTTGATGTAACACATCAAAAATATTTGAGATCTACTTATTTTTCTTACAATTTATATATTTCTTTCAGAT
Organism: Trichonephila clavipes; assembly: GCA_019973935.1. Classification (NCBI taxonomy): domain Eukaryota; kingdom Metazoa; phylum Arthropoda; class Arachnida; order Araneae; family Nephilidae; genus Trichonephila; species Trichonephila clavipes. Next base: position 138,106 of record BMAU01017762.1, read on the forward strand.
ATAAAAATTAAACATAACCATTTGAAATATGTCTCAAAAGCCCTTTGTTGTCTCAAGTGCAAAAATGCATGAAATGTAGCAATATTTTGAAGTGTAGAGGTTGGTCTACAAGTGGTTTGCTTCGGCATTTACAAATTCAGCATAATACAATATTTCTCATTCAATATTCCAGTATTTCGTATAATTATAATCTAGATTATTTTCGGTTTAGATGAATATTTATAGTACACATTATTACTACAACTTCGTATAGATAAATGTCTTGTACAATAACATCACGTATTTCCGATAGAATTTGTATCAGTGCCACCAATATTTACTCATAACCCTTCTTGTTTGAAAAACCCACCGTTCTGTATGCCAGTGATTCTTATCATTAACAATTTAATGGAATGCCTTCCAACATATGTTTAATAATTTTATTTTAGTAAAACATTAGCAAATATTCTTCACGTTACTGATTATAATTTATATTATACTGATTGTAATTTTTACTAAATACTCACTCTAAAATTTTTTATTGATAAAACCCCACTAAATTGAACAATGTGTTTTATTTTAATTGTATACACATTTTTAAGAAACCTTTCAGGACTATTATAAATCATACTTTAAATAATGTCGAAGTGCTTAGTAAAATTTAAAGAAACTAAATATTCCAAAAAATTCTTGATACATTAGAACCAAAATAAAGTTAATCACCACTGCTTTCTCATGAAAACATATTTCAACACCAAATACATACTTCATATCTGTTAAGCAACCTAAACAACACAAACATTATTTAAATTAAAAAAATTAATTTTAAGCACTCAAAATAGAAATCAATAATTACAGTTAACATATTGATCCTTAATTCCATAAAAAAAATGAAGAGTAATACAATTCGTTTGGTATAAGCAAAATTTAAAAAGTTATACCTAAAAAAAAATCTGAAGACATGTTAAAAATTAAAAGATAATTAAATAAACAATACTTGTGTTCCAAATAAATAGATAAGTAAAAAAAATCATTGATTTAAATTTATTTAAAGTATGAAGATTATACTTAAATACGTTACTTACACGTTTCGAAATAGAACATTATATTTCATGCGTTTACATTTTTAGTTGTTCACTTTTTGAAGAATTTTTTCTCAACATTTTTAACTGGATTTTAAAACTCATCCGAGACAATTAGACAGTTAATTTTACAATAGTATTGCTTTTTGAGCAGAAATACTTTCTTTTTGCGGATTATTTTTTTTATTAATAGTTCATAAAATTCAAGTAATTAAAGCATTTGGAAACACAAGTCTCGCATTTGATGGATAGTATTTTCTTGCATCAAAGTAATCACACCCGGCATTTTCTAGCGAGAGCAATGTAGGCCATTCGTCTCGTTTTGCTATGCTTTCCAAGGAATAAGTTTCTTCAAAACATTCTATTTCAGATTCATTCAAAGAAAAAAACTGTAATTATAGCCATTAAATCTTTTTTCAGCAAAATGTATGCAATACTTTCCAAAAATGCTCTCCTGAAATTCACCCTTTGTTGTGTCTGTCGTAAAATGTTTTAAAAATTCTTGGCAAAATAATTTGAAATTATCGTAGAATTCTTTTTCGATTCGAAAACCTTCCTGAAGACTCTATCATGTAAGACATCTAAGCAAAAATCATTAATGTAAAGAATCCTGAAACACCTGTATTCTTGGAAAAGTGGAAAACTGATGCTCCTAGGAAAGCAGCAACAAACAAAAAAATTAAGAAAGGATGGCTCAGGCACGTCACATAACTTTAAACATCCAGAGAGGAGAAATTCAGCAAAACTAATTTCGGATAAATCGAGCACATTTCTTCACTTTCTTTAAATTCTTTTTTAAATTTGTCGTAAAAGAAGTGTGCACTGAGATCTTGTGACACACGTTCTACTCCAAAACATGCAGTATAATTCACCTGCTCTATAATTCATCAATAATTTCTTGGTAAAGATCAGTAGAAATCAAAGTTTTTAACAGGATGCATGTCATGAAGGTTTGAAAATCACAGAATTCACTGTCATCTCTTATATCTGACATCACTGTAATTTCTTCTTCAGAAAGAAATGTTCTTAATTTTAAGTTTATTTTCTCTGGAATATATCACAGAAGAGCTCGAAACCATAGAACTTATTCCAAATTTATTCTTTTCCGCGTCTTTTGCCCTTTTCGTTCACTTTTTCTCCATTTTAAAGCTGTAAGTACCCAGGAGTTAAAATGAATGCTTTAGCATTTAACGCGAGTAATACGGCAGAAACAGCTATCAAAGACCACGTGAAAATGTTAACTTGCACTCTGTTGCTCTTACGGTTAAAATAAATGCTGAGACAGTTAAATATAAGTAGTTAAAGGTCCTTCTTAGACTTGTTTGAATAGCTTGAATAAAAATAAGAGGGGAAGGAATTGGCAGTTTAAAAGGCATCTGAAAGTCATACAACGCTCATCCTTTGTAATGGAGTAAATAGTTCCTTTACACTCAAAACGAATCTCTCCCCTTCCAAATATTTTTCTTTGGTTTTAATGTAAACCTTCTTTTTTGGTCTTTTCTGTCTGTGTATTTTAAATAAAGTTTGGTTCAATTTTGTAATACATATGTTTCAGCAAATTTCGAGTAAAATGTGATTCTGCAGTCCAATAAACACTACTGTAAAACATTGCAGAAACTCTTGAAAGTTAAACTTCTCAAGGTTAATGCTCGGCTTCCCCCTTTTTACTTTCCTTACTGAGAGGGGGAAGACAAAATGTATGGCTATTCACTCCCCACCAGTATTTACATGTGTTCTTGTATCTTGCAGAACGGCACAATACATCATTTTCCCTTTTCCAGGAATAATGAACTATCCGTATCGTTGGAGCATTTCTACACCCCAAAACATTTTTCTTTATTTTCAATATATTGTCATTTCTCCTTCAAATTTAGGATATCATCTACTTTTTAATGAACTAATTTCATGTGCTCCGCATTTTTTGATTATTTAATTCATACGGGAAAATATCTTTAGTGATAATTAAATATATCGGATGAGCAAAGCGCGTTACTGCTTATATTTTACAGTGGTTAATTGCTAAAAATACATTCTTCGAGACTTAAAACTGGACACGAAATTTATTAACATCAAGTAGTTTATAAAATGAAGATAAACAGAAAAATATGTTATTTTGTTACGCTAATTCTGGTTTTAAAAATTACACGTGCGGAAAATATTCACACACAGTTTCAAGTGTAAATTTTGGTATTTCTTCTTTCAAAAATATGAAAATTTTTTTCTTCTATCTATACTCAAAATTTATTAAAAATATTTTCATATACTTTATTAAATTCTCTTCCGTAAGCCAAAAACAATATATTTGTAGTATTAGCGATCAAAATTCATTTTTATGTAATAGTATATGAAATTTATCACTAGCATATATTATATTTAATGCAATAGGGAAAATTTATTTAAGCCTTAACATTTTTACACAGAACTGATGATGAACAGAAATTATGGCATGTTTTTATTCAGATTTATTATCATACTATTATTCATCCTATTTTCTGTATAACCCTAGTTTTGAATATTGTGACACAGGATTCAAGCTTTATCTTATCTCATTTTTCAAAACACGTTGAATGAAAGCTGGAATGTAATGATAAAGAGATCATTCTCTCCAGCTTTACACTGAGAATCAAAGCATGTATAAATTTATTCAAGTTTGAATATTTGATGGAGGAAATACATTCTCCCCCCCACCCCATGCTATCCTCAAAAGTATTATTTGTTTAGTTATATTTTATACTAGCTGGTATACCCGTTCTTCGCACGGGTGAATTTAAAAATTAAAAAATACAGACTGAAGGATAAAAAAGTTTTTAATGGGTTAATTTTACTTGAATTGTATAGATTAAACACAAAAACAGCTTTTTACATTACTCAGCTGAACGAAAAAACCATGTTTGCTAATTTTTAAGTCTTTAGATATAATTGCTGATTTTTTTTATTATTGTTATTATTATTTATGACGCCCCGTCACTTTCTTGTGGGTCGATTTTTGAAAACACCTACCTACTCAGCAAAAGTAACACATTGTTAAAAGTTTTGTGTAAAAAACGCTAAAAATAGTGTAAAAATTTTTTATCTGGATGTGTAATACGTTAATATTACTTTCTGATGTATTTATTTTATGTTAAATAGCTGTTACCCCCGCGACTTCATCCACGTGGAATTTAACAAAAAAATGTTTATTCACTTCGCAGAGTTTACGAAAACTTTTCTTCTATCTTGTGAAACTATGTTTCTTTTTTGTTTTATTTTTTTTCCTTTACTTTTTGTTAAGCAAGGGGTGAAAGGGACGCATGACCTTTGATGGGGTCAATGGGGTGAGGACTAAAATCTTAGGATCAAAAAAGGTCTATGTAGCAAGCAGGTTGAAACGAGAACACAAACGAAGCCGCAAGGAAGGGAGTGAAAGGGATGTATGATCTTTGACAATGCAGTTAAGGACTGTAAAATCATTAGGATTGTTACACTTAATGGTAAACTAATTTAAATTTTGCAAAGCTAGCAGTGAAATTTATGTGTCGAGGAGGCATGAAGACGAAAAACAGTTTCTTAAAATTGGCCTTTAATAATCAATCATAAAGTCACTACGCTCGTTACTGGAGCGATAAAATCAATAAATCCAAAAGCAACATTACCAGTGACATCCGATTCGAACCGTCTTCTAATATTGTAAAACTAATTTTCAAATCTAAAATGGTGATGCAACCTGCAGTTGCATTGCCAACCAGCCTTTCTCTCCCTCTAGGAGTTAAACCACTCACATACTTCTTATATTTCCGTTTCTCCTTCCTTTTTGAAAAACTAACATGAGCCGAGTTTAAATACTCGCTCGATTTGCATGGCAGTTGCTGCCAACCACAAATCACGAAATTCAAAAAAGATCGGGTTCGAATCGGTGTGCTTACTTTCATTGAGATCATGGAACGGGATTGGAAAAACAACACAAGGAGATCATAAAAATTTGGATCCGACTTTTTTAAATGTCTAACAATCGGCCCCCTTTTTCCAATCTCGCACCATTATCTCTTACAAATCAGTAAATTTTAATCTATATTCACATGTTATACAATTTAACACAAAAAAATACATTTTATTCACAATCTTTATTGTAATAAACAAACTAATATTTTAATCTTAAAGAAACAAAGTCTTATTCTCTAAAAGAAATAATTTTCTACAAAATTTAACAATTTTTCCTTTACCATGGGTTTGGTAAAAATGTCCGCCAAATTATTTTTGGTACCTATATATTTAATTTGGAAAACCTTGTCGTATATCAAATTCCTTAAAAATGATAACGAACATCGATATGTTTTGTTCTACAATTTTCTACCGGTGACTTTGAAAACTTATAGCAGCTTGATTATCACAAAACATTACATTTTCACTTAATTCCAAATTTAAACTTTTATTATCAATTACATTCTTTAGCCAAATGAATTCCTTAGCTGCTTCTGTTAAACTAACATACTCAGCTTCCATGGTCGACAGACTAACGGATTTTTGCTTGAAAGTTCGCGATGAAATTGGCGTTTCGTCTATAAAAGTTATGAACCCTCCCATCTACACTCGATCATCCCTATTTGTAGCAAAATCCGAGTCTGAATAACATCTTAGTTTTAATGATTTAACTTTTGAAAGTTCTAATTTATATTCTTTAGTGTATTTTAAATAACCTAATAATCTCAATAAGCAATTCCAATGTTTTATTCCCGGGTTTGCTTGGAATTGAGATAATACATTTACTGCATACATAATATCGGGTCTCTTTTGTGTATCTAACAATTTTATTATTTTTCATCATATTTAATGGTATAAACCCAACGGTTTTCTAAAATTTTTATATTATCCGGATGATCAACTAAATCCCAAACTTTACGTTCCTTCATTACGTTAATTTCTTTATCCATTGCATCATGCCATTTAGATCCGTCTCTGGATCTTATCGCCTGTTTGTAACAATTAGGAATAGTTACTTCAACCATAAGAGCTTCTTGTTGCTCTGACAAGTCTGAAAATCCCTGGGATTCGGTATTATCTTTTCTAAAATTAAATAAACTAGGATCATACTCAATATTATGCCTCTTACAGTATCTCTGTATTTTGTTAAAAGATTTCAATCGGGTTGCTTCCCCTTCTATACTATAATATACGTTAGATCCAGTTACTTTCCTACCTATATTTCGAATCCACTTAACCTCTGTACATGGGATCAAGCTATGATTATCGGAAGATACATCTCGTTTTTCAGATGTTGAGGGCATTTCCGTACTTGTCTTTGAAACTAAACGACTCGTTAATGAATCTTTTACTCTATCAAAATCATCCTCATCATCATAATAATCAGGAAGGTTTAAATTATATCCAAGGTTACTATTAACTTTTTGTCTAAAATTAATTCCCTCTTATTTTCATCGAATCTTACATTAATAGTCTCGACTAATTTATTTTCATCTATCAACCATATTCTATAACCCTTAGTACGTTGTGCGTATCCCATCATAATTCCCATTTTCGCACGCATATCGAATTTTTTCTAATTTGTTTTGGCACACCAGCGTATGCCAAACATCCAAAAGGTTTTAGATGCAATACCGATGGTTTTCTACCTGAATATTTTTCGAAAGGCGTTTTGTTACTGTCTTTGTGACAAATTCGATTCCACGCATAAGTGAAACAAAGTAATGCTTCTCCCCAAAACTTATGGGGAACTTCACTAGACTTGAGCAATGTTTTGATGCCATCTAGAGCGGTTAAATTGAATCTCTCCGCGACCCCATTCATTTCTGGCGTATATGAATTTGTTACCTCATGCTTTATACCCAGTTCTGTCAAGAAATTATCCATATCCTTATTACAAAATTCTAGTCTGCCATCAGTTCTAACTGCTATTACCTTTTTACTTAGAAAACGTTCTGCTCGTTTCTGAAATCTTATAAACGTACGAAATACGTCAGATTTATTTCGGATGGGAAATACAGTCACCTTCTTGAATAATCGTCAATTATACTCAAGAAATATTTATTACCGCCTTGGCTTTCAGTTGGCATTGGACCACAGAGGTCCATATGCAACAATTCCAATGGACGTTTTGATCTTACGGCCCCCGTCTTTTTTGAATGAAACTCTCTTAGACTTTGCTAATTTACACGGTATACAATGAGTCTTACCATTATCAGTTAAGCGTGGGAGACCTTTACACTATCATTTTTACTAGTTTTTACCAAGTAATCGTTATTAACATGACAAAAGCGTTGATGCCATATTTCTATTGATCCGTTTTTTGTTTTAGCGGTTACATCACTAAAAACTAATTTCTTTACTCTTTGGTATAATATAATGATCCGGCTTAAAAAAATACAAATTTTCATGGCGTGTCGCCGAGAACAATTTTATCCAGTCTTTATTAAAAACATTAATTTTACCTTTAGTACCCACAAAATGCGCACCTTTACTTTCTAATCTGGAACCGGATAATAAATTTCTCCTCAACTTAGGATTAAATAATACATCAGTCAAAGTTATTTCATGAAAACTCCCCTTATATTTTACCCGAAATCTAAGTGTACCGATTCCTTCTACGGGACAACTTTTTTATCCTCCGTTGCTAACGACATTTTCATGTTAGTTATCGGCTTAAGATCTAAAAATAAACTCTTGTCATTACAAAAATGACTCGTGGCAGCAGTATCTATTACCCAAAGACCTTTATCAAACTCTGTTAAAAGTTTCATTTACTGTTGAAGGAGATTTTTGTAGAGACTTTTTCTCTTTACAGTTTACTTTAAGATGCCCGTACTTATTACATACATAACACGGACCTATAGTCTTAATAGATTGTTTAACATTTTTAATAGTTTTACAGTTAAATACCTTACCACTTTTCTTTTGGTAATCATTCTTGCCATTTGGATCTCCATGAGCTGCAGCCGTAGCGCCAGGTAACGTCTTCGACTTCTTCGAAGTGAAACTGCTCAAGTAAGCATTCTCCGCTTTCTCCAAATCTTGTTTCATCAACTGAAGACGATTGGCTTCTAATATCAGCTCTGCTTCAATTTTGACAACTCTGAAGTCCTCTTCTTTCCATCTGTAGATTTGTTGCACGGTAGACTGGAATTCCTGAGGAAGCCACCTTATTAATTGAAAGCCTATGTACAGGTCGTCCAATTTATGACCCGCTTCTTGTAGTCTGGTTGCCGCTGTCTTTACACGAGATATGAAGATTCCAACATCTTCCCCTGGTTGGTATTTTGTTCCAAAAAAAAAAATTGATCTAATAGTTGAATTACTCTTGCTCTTGTGACTGGTTCGAAGTGATCTTTTAATATCTTCCATGCCGCTACTCCGTCAGTTGTTTCCGTTATCAGATTTTTCAAATCTGAACTGATGTTAGTATAGATCAACGTATAACATCTATCCTTACGAAGTTGTAGATCTAATTTTTCCTTGTATGTTGCCTCTTCATCAGGTTGCTCTGGCTTGGTCTGTATTATAAACTGCCAGCAACCATAATGCATTAAGAGTACTTGCATATCATGCTTCCACGTGTTCCAGTTATTTGGAGTCAACACTGATATCTGGTTGTTAAACTCCATACCTGTTACTCGATTTAGAGTACTAGCAACAGAGTTCATAAAAAATAGTTCTAGACTGGAACAGTATTTAAATAGACAAAGTTCATGGCCTGGTTCAACTGCTTAGCCTGCCTCGACACAGTACGTGGACTTGTTCAACTGCTTAGCCTGTCTCGACACAGTACATGGACTGGGCCCATAACCAAATTTGTTACACTTAATGGTAAACTAATTTAAATTTTGCAAAGCTAGCAGTGAAATTTATGTGTCGAGGAGGCATGAAGACGAAAAACAGTTTCTTAAAATTGGCCTTTAATAATCAATCATAAAGTCACTACGCTCGTTACTGGAGCGATAAAATCAATAAATCCAAAAGCAACATTACCAGTGACATCCGATTCGAACCGTCTTCTAATATTGTAAAACTAATTTTCAAATCTAAAATGGTGATGCAACCTGCAGTTGCATTGCCAACCAGCCTTTCTCTCCCTCTAGGAGTTAAACCACTCACATACTTCTTATATTTCCGTTTCTCCTTCCTTTTTGAAAAACTAACATGAGCCGAGTTTAAATACTCGCTCGATTTGCATGGCAGTTGCTGCCAACCACAAATCACGAAATTCAAAAAGATCGGGTTCGAATCGGTGTGCTTACTTTCATTGAGATCATGGAACGGGATTGGAAAAACAACACAAGGAGATCATAAAAATTTGGATCCGACTTTTTTAAATGTCTAACAAGGATCAAGACATGAACGGGAAATGTCGCGAATGGCAGCAACTTTATCGAAGAAAAATGTGTGATATAACTGCTAGCAATCGTTGAGACAGAAGGATCGCGAAATAAAATTATCCCTATTAAATAAAAATAGTCCCTATTGAAATAAATAATCCCTATTTGTATCGGATATTGCTCACTATTTCATTAGTTTTAATTTTATTTTCTGGGAATCCCAATTTTTTTTTTCTAAAATAAAAGTAGCCTAAGTTATTTCTTATAACATTAGCTATCTGCCAGTGAAAGTTTCGTCAAAATTGGTCCAGCCAGAACAAACAGACAGATAGGTAGATAGACAGACAAAAATTTTAAAAATTGATTTTTTCGAGTAAGTACCGTATATACTTTTAAATGCATTTAGTAAGAAGCTGTTAATCCAAATTACAAACAGACACTTCAGTTTTACTTATATGTATAGATAAATCGCATCAAACTATGGACATACTAGCTGTTATACCCTTTCTTCGCAAGGGTGAATTGAAAAATTAAACGATACAGATTGAAGGAAAAAAGAAGTTTTAATGAGTTAATTTTACGCGAATTGCAAATTAAACAAAAAAAGCTTTTTGCATATCTCAGCTGAACAAAAAACCCTGTTTGTTACATTTTAAGTCTGTAGATCTAATAGCTGATAAAAAGGATTTCTCTTTTTCATCTATAACTCGCCATAACTCTCTTGTGGATCGATTTTTGAAAACACCTTCCTAAGCTGATCTCAGCTGAGCAAAAGTTGTAACAAATTTTGTGTAATGAACGCTTAAAATAGTATAAATAATTTATATCTGGAAGTGTGATACGTTAATATTACTTTTTGTTGGATTTATTTTATGTTAAAATTGTAATCAGCGTCACACTCCGCCTGTTCAAGCTTTTGCTGTTCCTGGCGCCTAGCGTAGACAAAACAAAATGCAAAGTTTTGCTTCACACATATAATATAGGTATATGCTGTCGCGCAGTAGCGCACACCAGAAGTTTTCCAGGGGGGTCCAGAGTCGAAAGTCCACCATTCTTGTATCATACTCCTTTTGATTTTGTTGATTTGGGGGAACAAAAGACAGTAAAAAACAAATTATTGAATAAACAATTAGTATTAAGTAATAAAATTAATCATTAAAACAAACATTTAATTACATTTTACGTATTTAATACTTAAAATTATAATCAACCGGGAAAAAAATCAAGGGCTTTGGGGGATCCGGACCTAGGCCACCCCTTGTGTGCGCCACTGCTGTCGCGGGCTTTTTTTTGCAGATGGTAGAATTTTTCCCTACTTACTTGACAAGTATTGTTATATTCTGACACTTCACACAATATCTTTAGTAATTATAGCCTATGTGTTATTCTGATGTATAAGCTATATTATTGTAAAGTTTCTTTAAAATCTCTCCGTTCATTTGTTTTTGCGTGAAAGAGTACCAAACATCCACACAAACTTTCCCATTTATAATATTAGTAAGGATTATTCTCATGACCAGCGAATGCCCAAAGAAATATTTTAGCTATTCATAATACAATTTCTTTTGATACACAGGCTAACATATCTCCAAAGTTATTTTCTAATAACAAGTTCTACGATTTCTGCTTCCTCTTTTTGTCCTAACACTCGCATACATAAATCTATGAAATTCTCCCTATATATTTTAACTTTTGTCACCTTCACTGAACGCAGGAACGTATGTAAAATGTCTGCAAAACAGCTCATGGTATGCATTATTTGGAAAATGTTCTTTCTACTACATAAATAGTACTAATTGCTGACGATTTGTATACGAAATTTCCTATCTATCTTTTCTTACTTGTGCGCTATTAATTCAGTTCAGTATAATCTATACATCTATACACAGAAATAAAAATGAAGTGTCTGTAATTTGGAATTAACAGCTGTTTACTAAATGCATTTAAAAGTATATACGGTACTTATAGGAAAAATCAATTTTAAAATTTTTGTCTATCTGTTTGTTGGTTCGGCTAATCTCTGAAACGACTGGACCAATTTTGATGGAACTTTCACTGGCAGATAGCTAATGTTATAAGGAGTAACTTACGCTACTTTTATTTTAGAAAAATACATTAGAGTTCCGAGGAGATAAAATTAAAACCAAGGAAATAGTGAGCAATATCCGATTCAAATAGGGATTATTTATTTCAATAGGGATTATTTTAATTCAATAGGAATTATTTTATTTCGCGAGCCTTCTGTCTCAACGATTTCTAGCAGTTATATCAAACTTTTTTGTTTGATTAGGCTGCTGCCACTCACGACATTTCCCGTTCATGTCCTTTGATCCTAATGATTTTACCGCCCTTAACTGCATTGTCAAAGGTCATACGTCCCTTTCACCCCCTTCCTTGAGGCTTCGTTTGTGTTCGTGTTTCACCTTACTGCTACTCAGACCTAGTTTGATCCTAATGATTTTAGTCCTCACCCCATCGACAGTGTCAAAGGACATGCGTCCCTTTCACTCATTGCTCGACAAAAAACAAAGAAAAAAAAATAAAACAAAAAAGAAACATAGATTCACAAAGTAGAAGGATGACATTATACTTATAGGATAGGTATTTCTTTACGTAGAATGCATAATTATTAAGTTTTCGTTAACTCTACGAAGTGAATAAACACTTTTTTGTTAAATTCTACATGGACGAAGTCGCGGGTAACAGCTATTTAAGTGACAAGATAAAAAGCGATCTTCCTTGCAATTTTCCTTTCTATGTATGATGTTGGACTATTTTTTTTGTTTGTTACTATTTATTCATTAATTAAATTTAATTATTCCAATTAAATAGTATAGTAAAAAAGAAATCACACACACACATTCCAGAAATTAGTCCATCCCAGGTGTGATTCGAGCCCATGACCTTAGGATTAAAAGTCTAACGCTCCATCCATTGTGCTACAAGGACACAATAAACGATTTTCCTTTCTATATATGCTGATGGACATTATTTTTCTTTGTTACTAGCTATTCATTTTTTAACTAAGCTAATGAATTAAAATTGAAAAAACCGTATTTACATCAAGTGTCATCCACTACAAGTTTAAATGTATTTGAACTTGAGTAGAGGAATGAGAAGTATTTTATTATCGATTGAAAATTTGAACAAGATATATTTATATATAAATAAATATATGTAGGGAGAGAGTAACTAATTGTAAAATTAACTAATAGAGAATGAACTAATAGTAGGAATTAGAAAAAAAAAACCCAACTAATCTATCTCTTTTACTAAAACTACAAAAATTTGGGTGAAACACTGATACAAATGACCAAATCGATTAGTTTCCATTACCATTCATTCAAGTATTTCCGACTCTAAAAGAAATTCATAAGTGTTCTGTATACTGAAATTTGTAATTATCTTTTTGATACCACTTATAATTATAAATTCATGCACTTTCAGTGTGATGTAATTTTTCTCTCTATATTCATTACTTACATTTAGAGCAGTAGTCGGCAAACCGCGGCTGGCATAAAAGGCTGCGGCTCTTCAATCTTCTGCCTCAATGAATAATTTTGAAGAAATAATTATCCCTTTTAAAAAATTATTTATTCTTTTGTTTTTCCTTTATAATTATTTAGTGAAAAAAATTACTTGAATATACCTTTTACTTACAAGGAGAGGGCACGACTAAGGAAATTCATTTGGGATCGAGACGTGGTTTGCTAGTAGTACTCCTTTATGGTATTCACTCCTCGACATAATTCCACAGAATGGCCAGTCAATTTGGAGAAATTAGCCCTCGAAATTCATGCTTACTTTTAAACAATTAAATTTTAATTTCCTGCAACGAGTTCGTAGCCTGATCGGTAAATGATCTGCCTACTATGCGCGAGGTCAGGATTCGATTCCACGCGATCAACTTTTTTTCTTCCATTCATTTAATTATTTTTTTAAATTAAATAAATTTATTTATGAAAGGTTTATTAAATATTAAATGATAATTTATGTAATTATTTTGCATTTTATAAAGTAAAATAACTATTCTAACTATATAAATAATTATGTTAATTTTTATAAATATATTTTATATTAATAAATAATATTTATAATAAAATATATAATAAATATTAAATGATATTTTACATAAAAATTAGTTACAAATAGTTTTATAATGTTAAATACAAATTACTATAAATAAAATTTTATACAAAATAATTTATAAAATATATTAATATTATTAAATTAATTATTTTATAATAAATATAATAAAAAATGTCTTTATTTATATATTAATATAATTACTTTATAATTTTGTAAAATATTTCAAAATTTTTTTGCAAATAAATTTATTTACTTTCAAAAAGTTTATTTAAATAATTTTAATAAATTTATTATATAGTTTTAATAATAAATTAATAATAATTTCAATAATAAACCATAATTTTAATAATAAACCATAAATTTAATAATAAACAATACTTTTAATATTAAAATAATAATAATTTCAATAATAAATCATAACTTTATTATTAACAATACTTTTAATAATAAATTATTAATAATTTTAACAATAAATTAATAATATTTCTTATTGTGATAAAAATGCTTAATAATAATTAATTATAATATATATTAATGAATTGATTATAATCAATATTAATTAATTAATTATAATGATTATTAATTAAGTATAATGGATATTTATTAAATAATTATAATGAATATTTATTAAATAATCATAATGAATATTTATTAAATAATCATAATGAATATTTATTAAATAATCATAATGAATATTTATTAATTAATCATAATGAATATTTATTAATTATAATAATTAATTTCTTAGTTTTAATTAGTAATGATTTTTATTAATAATTATTTTTAATTAATACTTATTTTTGATATTTTTAAATAATTTTTATTTTTAATATTTTTAATTAATACATTTTTAATATTTTTAATTAATACTTATTTTTGATATTTTACTTAATACTTATTAGTAGGTAGAAAAAGCCGATTCTGCTGTAAAGGCGGTGCAGGCGGTTGCAGGCGGTTGTAGGCGGTTGCAGGCGGTTGTAGGCGGTTGCAGGTGGTTGTAGGCGGTTGCAGGCGGTCGACGGCAGTGCAGAGTTGAGTTGTTTCGTTCCTACTGACGAGTTGAGTTGTTTCGTTCATACTGCCGATTTGAGTTGTTCGTTCCTGCTGCTGAGTTTAGTTGTTTTCTCCTGTTGAGTTGTTTCGTTCATGTTGCCGAGTTGAGTTGTTTTCTCCTGTTGAGTTGTTTCGTTCCTACTGACGAGTTGAGTTGTTTTTCTCCTGCATTGGCTTTGGTTTTCGAGCTGAGGGGGCGAGTTGAATTGTTTTTTCTACAGCTAGGTTGAGTTGTTTTTAAAAAATGTGCACAAAAAATGGAAGTATGGGAATGTTAAACGTGCTCATGGCGCCACCTATTGATTAAAATATACACTAATTATAGATTTTAAAATGATTGAAAAAATAACGCTCAAATAAAAAAAATAATAATAAATCCAGATTCAAACTCACGGCCTCAGATCAAAATGTCTCCACAGGACAATAGTTTTCAGTTACGCTAACCATTTATGAAGGCATATGAAGGCATATCAGACCGTGTTTTAAAAACTTATGTTTATAATCTCATTTGAATTTAATTTTTGATACAAAGTAAATTGATTATTCAGAAAAGCGTAGTATACTCGTCATCAGCGTGAACGGGTTACATGTTTGAAAATCATTTTCTTGATTAAAATGAAATAAAAAAAAATTAAATTTATATTATTTTAATAATTTGTAAATTTTAATTCCGTATAATGATTACATACACACACAGTAAAGATACAAAGTAAATTGATTATTCAGAAAAATGTGCCGTAGTATACTCGTCATCAGCGTGAACGGGTTACGATTTAACTTGTTTTAGCTTGTCTGATCTTGATTCTACAAGACGGCTTTTGCAGGCGAAGTAGATGGCGACGTGTTTTAAAATCATTTTCTTAATTAAAATGAAAAAAAAAAATATTTAATTTATATTATTTTAATAATTTGTAAATTTTAATTCAATATAATGATTACACACACACAGTAAAAATACAAAGTAAATTGTTTATTCAGAAATCAACATCTTGTATTGCGTTTTACATTACAATCGTATATTTACATTACAGGAGAACAACAATTTGTAAAATTTATTTCAGTGTAATGATTATACATGTACAGTAAAGATACAAAAAAGTTGTTTATTTACAAAAACAGCATTCCGTTTTACATTACAATCAATTATTTATACACACAAAAAAAAAAAATCACATTATTGGAATTTTATGTCCTATAGTTCATTAAATAGGTCTAAATTCATCAACGACCAATGACCATGTGCAAGATTAGTAATGCCATCACCATTAATAAACCTTTTTGTCATCTTTATATGACAGAGCAAGTTTGTTTTGCTTTATTGAATGTAATGAATGAAATTTGGATCTAATTAAGTTCATGTCAACATATTTTATTTTTCATTAAAAAGACAAGCTTTGTAGTCCTCAAATGTTATTTTATTTTTTATAGTTTGTTTTTTAATTCCTTTTAACCGCTTTTCAATCTTATTGTTTGTTTTGTAGGCATACATTTTCGATTTTAATCCTACATATTCTGTCATAATAGTTAAAGTTTGATTCTAATCAATGGGCACAGAAACAAATGGGCACGGAAACAATTAAAAAAACCTGGCATTTAAATTTTAAAAATTAAGGTTTATAAAAAAAACATTTAAAGAAAACAGTTATTATACAGTTAGCAACACTCGGACATGACTTCACTCCGTCGTACCCAAAGACCGAATCCCTGCCACTTGCCATTCCACATTCCAAGGGGGAGGGGAAACTACCCATTCCCTTAGCTGGTGTCAATGGGCCTTCCCACTCTACACCTCCCCTTAAAAGCTCATCCGTCATTCCAAGACGATGAAGCTGAAAAAAGAAACTATGAAAAAAAAAAACACATGCACACATACATGGCAAGAAACAAGATAACGAGAGAAATTTTTTTTTTCAGGTATCATGTAAAAAGAGCTTTTGCTAACACAACTCCCAAAAATAGATTTACAAATCACATTAATATGCTAGAAAATTAATATCCATACAAGTTACAACCACAAATAATACTCAAAAATATTACAATATAAAAATCAAGTTACTAAAAATATAGCACAAAATCTAAAATAATTATACAACATGTACTAGCAAAGCATATTTAGAAGCCAAAGTTTTAATCTTTAGCAGTTTTAAGAAATTATGGTACTGAAAAACGTTAAGTATATATATAATCATTGGCATAAATCTTATCTATTTAACAGGAGCAGGCAACCTGGATAATTCAGTACTTTTACATGCTTAAACCTCCAGCCAAACGTTAATTTTTTATTGTACTAGGTTTAAACATTTAAAAAAAAATTCTCTTATTCTTTTCTTCCAATTTCTAAGTAAAGAATGAAAGCAAGCAAAATTCTTTTCAATCCCAAAAGCGACAAAAAGTAACAAATGCATGTTATTGTCCATAAAACATCCACGCGAACCTTTAATACTTCCAATCCTGCTTTCAACTCCAATTTAACAATACCTGTTATGAGATCACGACAACATTGCACCAGGTTGAGTCAATAAATTCGGAAATACATTCCTTACGGGGCTGACCCCGCCTATTACTATACAAGATTCTATTTTTAAATACACAAGTAAAGACAACCTCTCTCTTGCTTTCTTTTATACCTTGTCCATTTGTTTGGACATTCGATGCATTAATTTTTACTGCAACCAAATCTCCGTTTGGAACATTCAATAAAGACTGTGTAAGTCTCAGGACGTAGATTGGTGATCACTTCTTGGCTGCAAACTGATTTTAAATCTGTTGAACTAATAATTCCTTCTTTCTTTGAAGGTTCTCGAAGTTTCGCAGGATTGCGAATCATTTGCGTGTTTTCTATTAATACTTCATAATCAGAGGAACAGATTAACATGTCGTTAACCAAATTTTTAGAGACAGGCACAACACCGTGCCTAAAGTCATTCAATTCCATGTTGGAATCTTTTACTTCACCCATTTCATGCTCCCCAAATGCAGACGTTATTTGAATTGACCCTCTATTATCAATGCTTTGTCCTTCGACAACATCTGGTCTTACCACGGGCATCTGGGCACCTGTGTCTATGACAGCATTCACCATTTCTTGCTCACCCTTGACCTTGACGTAAACAACCCTTAAATCGTCCATTCCATTTTCTTCCTTGATAGGAGTATTTACTGGTATCGTAGCTTCAGCCATCAACACAGCAGGAGACGTTTCCCTCACATGTTCCCGGCCCTCCCGATACTAATTCGGTAATTTGAAGATGTCTTCTTACGATCTTCTGCACAACTCGTCCGCTTAACATTCGACCGAATACTTTCGATCTCTAACCGCAGTTCATTTAATTCTGATTCAGCGCAGCTGCTGGATTGCGTGCTGCCTGGCGATTTTTTTTGCGAGCTGCCTGGCGATTTTTTCCTCACTTTCCCTTTCAAAGCGTTCCTCTAAAATAACGGATAACTGAGCTCTAACGAACTCTCTTCGTAATCTTTGCTACCGATTATGATATTCTTTAGCTCTATTCGTCATTTTATCTGATACCTTTTGACCTAACTCCTCAGCCAACAAAACTAAATCTTGCTTTTTAGCCTTCCCCAAGAATGCCATTTGAAAAATTCTTCTCTTAAAATATACTCAAACTAACCAATAATAGGACGAAAATAACACTAAAAGGAATTGCAAAAATTAAGTACCACACATATATCCTTCATTAAAACACCCACAAACAACGTCCGCTATGCTAACTCAATACTCGATGAACTGGGAAGAAAACAAAATAATAGTCATGTGTTTCACAATATCCCAAAAAAAATGTACTTAATACTCTATAAATAGAACTTAATATATTACTGATTATTCAATAATCACTTAAAAATATTATTGATACACAATAATCACTTAAAATATTACCTATACACAATAATCACTTAAAATATTACTAATACACAAGAATCACTTGAAATATTACTGATACACACGAATCACTTAATATATTGCCGATATTTAATAATCACCTAAAATATTACTGACACACAATAATCACTTAAAATATTGCTGACACACAATAATCACTTAAAATATTACTGACACACAATAATCACTTAAAATATTATTGACACACAATAATCTCTAACCTATTTCTGATATACACAATATAATCACTTAAAATATAACCGACATGCACCACTTAATCTATTCCTGGCTGGAATAATAGAACACTACAAAATATATTCGGTAGTTTTCTCCAATTTAACTGATAATATATTTTTTTTGACATTAATCGAAAAATACTATGCGTACATAAGCACAAAATAATTTCATTGACATGAGATAAGTATTATTCTTTAACATTAATTTTTAAACAAACCCAATTGCTATTCACTGACGTGAATTTATTACTGTGTACATTACAAAATAAATAAATATCATAAAAAAAAAAAAACATACAATCTTTCCTTAATTTATAGAACTGATGTTCTAAAAACACTTTCCATTTATATGGAACAATAATAAAAAAAATATATACTGATGTATATAATAATTCCCAATTGAACTGGCGTTCAAAAATTTTTATAACTGCATGGATATGCAATAAAATAATATACTGAGAATTAATGATTTTGAAGTTTTCCTTAATTCATAGAACTGATGTTCTAAAACTTATTTTCCATTTATATGGGACAATAATAAAAAAATATACTGATATATAATAACTCACAATTTGAACTGGCGTTCAAAAATTTTATAAATAACTGCATGGATATGCAATAAAATAATATACTGAGAGAAATTAATGATTTTGAAGCTTTTCTTAATTTTAGAACTGATGTTCTAAAACTTACTTCCCATTGATATGGAACAAGAATAATAAAATATATATACTGATGTATATAATTAATTCAAAATTGAACTGGCGTTCAACAAGTTACAACTGCATGGATATGCAGAGCAAAAAAAACGTACACTGACGTATACAAAAAATAAAATCAAAATTCTCTCTTAATAAATGGATATTAAACAGTATAATTTTATAAATTTCTCTCGTCTTACATTACAGGGAGTTGCAAGCAAAAACTCTTACCTGATTCATTTCCACGCGGGAATCCAGAAAACTCGAAATTTCTGGAACGTTCTTCCTGTGGGGTTTTCCACTAAGACTCGATCCTACCGGCTGCGCCAGTAAAGTTTGGTTCTAATCAATGGGCACGGAAACAAATTAAAAAAAAACCTGGCATTTAAATTTTAAAAATTAAGGTTTATTAAAAAAAAAAAACATTTAAAGAAAACGGTTATTATACAGTTAGCAACACTCGGACATGACTTCACTCCGTCGTACCCAAAGACCGAATCCCTGCCACTTGCCATTCCACATTCCAAGGGGAGGGGAAACTACCATTCCCCTTAGCTGGTGTCAATGGGCCTTTTCCTACAATAATATTTCCTTTATTTTCATCCTTCATTTTCCGATGACTTTTTTGTTAACAAAGAGGTAAATTATAAATATTGTTTTCATCAAAGTCTGAAGTATCATATAAGTTAATATTTTCACTATAAAAATCATCAGTTTTTATTTCATATATAAAAGAATCGGTGTCTGTATACATGAGCCGTACTTTTGAGTCATGACGGTGCTTCATGTACTCATAGTGAAAAGAATACATTAGAACTTTTGATATATCTAAAATTACCATTCCTACCTGTATTGGTTTCAAAAATTTGATTTGGGTTTTTTTAGATGGACGGCCATTAAGTTTTCAGAAAATATTGTGCGTCGATTAAAATTTGATTTCGCTATTAACTTTCGAGCCTGCTCTTCTGTTGAACATAAACGTATATCTACTCTTCTTCTTACATTTTCCATCGTTTTCCCGAAAATGCTATTATTCATTAGTTTGTAATAATCCTTTTGAAAGTCATTTACAGATTTAGTTCTTAATTTAGTATTATAATCTATGTAATTTTTAAGCCAAGGAGATTGAAAAAAATTTTAAAACGCGATGAATTTTTTCAAGACTAACCCTAATTTTAAATAAAGCTTTAAATTAGAATAATGGAGAACATATTTTGTTTTTGGTTCCAAAGTAGTTAAAAGTCTAGGCTCTTTACAATTAGGTGGGGGCTTATTTTCAGGGGCAAGGGGAAAGTCTGAATGTTTGTCATGCAAATCGGAAGGATATTCAAGATCTACTTCCAAGATGTAACCTACATCGGATTCATCTGATAAATTTAAAATATCCTGTTCAGTTAAATCGTTATCACTCCAAACAAAATCTTTTAAGGGTAGATATTTACTCATTGCATAACCGTACAAATTATTTGCGTCAAGATACATTAAATATTTTATCTCATCATCTGGGTTAAAATTAGACATATATCTGTTGTTATCTATAGCATAACGATTGCAACACTGACTTATACCTCCTCTTACACCCTTTTCTATAAAAAGAATCATGTCGTAATCTGTAAACAGTTCGATAGCTACTTTAGTATGTAATAACATAGCATCCCATGATAAAGCTGGGGTGGTAAAATACCAACAGGGGTCAAGTTTATAAGTTTGCATGCATATTTTCGAAAGTTTTCAAAGAGATCTGTTAACAATAGACATCTGTTTTTTTATACATATAGATCACAGTATTCACCAAGATTATTTAAATGAAATTCATTAAATACTTTACATGCATGATTATAATCCTCTACACTTATAGCCTCTTCATTTAGTTTATTGTAAAATTTGCTAATAGGTGGTAAACAAGAATCTTTACACTTTTCAAAACTATCAAAATAATCATACGGAAAACTCCCTTTCTTAAAATTAAATATATTTTTTCTGAGTCAAAATAATGTTTCATATATTTAAATTCATCTTTTTTTAGTGTTTTTATCAAATTTTCCAAACTAGAAGACATGAATTTGAAAGAATCTAAAAACCTTAACTGAAAATCATTTGAAATACTTTTACTGAAGGAAATATATTTTTCTTCGGTGTTCGGAATTAAATTAATTTGTTTTTCATCATATCCTAACTCATTAATAAAAATATGGGCGTCATATCCCGAAAGATTATAGAAGAAAACAGGCAAAAATTTGGGGGCTTTCATTGCTAAATTACAACTATTGCAACAAGGGCCATTAAATTTTTGAGTAACATGATTATGATCCCTAACCTTGATATTGTTTTCGTGAAAGGTTTGACCACAAAGATAACAATTATTAGCATTATCATACAATTGCTTTTCTGATTCAGTAAGAGGTAATAACGGTTTTGGTTTTTTTATAAATATTATCAATTTCTATTGCATCTTTTTCTAACTTTTCAATAAAAATTTTGGGGGCATCAATACCTCTGTATACTACTGGATCTTTATAATGCCCCCTTGATAACTGATAAAATAACAAAAACCTATTGGGACATGTTTTCATAAATATTTGTAAAGGAAAAGTTTGGATTAGGACAGCAAGTATCAGTTTTCCTAGTTACACACTCGAAATCCGCATATACAACAAAGGTATTTTAAAACAATGTTGAAAATTTTTAAATTTTAAAAACTTACTTGTTTTTGACGGCATTACTACCCTTGCAGGGCTTTTATCTACAAGCATCTCATTGTGTTGAAGAAGTTTGTATTCTGTTTGGAAAGCACTTAAACATCTTTTATATATAAATGTTTTATGTTGATGTTTTGAGAGTTGTTTGAAACAAGTCGAGATAAACGTTTAATGAAACAATAATGTCCAAACTCTCCATTTTTTTTTACGTAAAGCAAATCTATATGTTTCTCACACACTATATCACTAATGAGGAGAGGAAATATTTTTAAATCTTCTTCAAAAGAATAAATGTTTATTCCTATATCGTTCATTTTTGAAAATTTTTTCACCTCGTTAAGCGGTGTTGGAAAGGATATTCCATCAAAGTTCAGCTTATTTAGGTGGGGGGACATAACTTGACGTTTTGTTGGGGTTGCTGGTGTTGGGGTAAAGAGCTGCGAGAATAGACCACATGAAACACTGAGAGTCCTTTTTATTGATGACATTGATGATTGCCTTTGTTTCAGCGATCTGCTTCGGCACCTCGATGAAGGATGATGAACCTCTGAATGGAGAATAACGGTTCGTGCGGACTTCGAGTCTTAAGATTTCGTCCAGTGCCAGCCCGAGTCTCTACCTTCAAAATCCTCACTTTCTTTCACAATTTTCTCAGACACACATGTCGTCATAAAGTCTGGCGAGATTAGTTTCTTGTAATACCTCATTATTCGGTGTTTTGAATTCTACGTTCTTTATCATTTTTCCAGCATCTGTCGCTTTCGAGCAAATGCAATGAACCCATTTACTCATTTTCAAAGTTTTGTAAGTTTCAGTTCATTGCGAAAAATAAAGATTGTCTCTTCTTTTCTTAAGAGTAGAAACTCTTTTATCCCCAGTGAACTATCGTTATTGGGAAGATTAAAAGTTTTATATGCTTTTTTGAAAAGCCCTCTCGTTCTCTTTTGTTATTTTAAGAACAACATATTTTCAGGAACAGCCGTAGAGTTTTCAGCAGATGTCATAGAATTTTTGAACAACTGTGTTTTCTTTTTCCTACTTGATACAGACAAATCCACTCTCTTTCTTTTCCCGCTTCTTTCTCCAACTTTCTTTCGCATCTTTTATTGTTCAAATGTTTCAATAAGTTGTCTTTACGGGTAAAGGACGTATAGCAAAATTTACAAGTAATTTTCTCGGTTGAATGCACAGAGTCTCTATGCCTTTTTAAGTACCTTTCTCGGACGAATTTTTTTACTACAATCCGCACATTGAAGGACAGCATTTTTCATGAACTTGTAATGTATGGCGTTTTAAAACATAGTTTGTAACGAAGTTTTTTCCACAAATATTACAAGTATACATAATGAAGACGTAGAACTTATAGAACGTTGCTAAACGCACACACACTACTAAATCAGCAATCAAATTTTGTGTGTTCTGCTACTCTGTGACGATCAGGCGCAATACATAGAATCGATAGAGCAAATTGGAATGGATATCTCCCACCAACCCCTTTTAAACTCCAGAGGTGGGTCCACTACACCCCCTCGTCATTTCTCATTGGTCGACCCAACAGAAATCTGCACACGGCCCGCAGACTCATTAGCGTCCTTATTGGTTCGAATCTGACAATAGCTCTCTCTCTCTGACCCTCTCACACTCACTGACGACACAAGGTCCGCCCGAACACCTGACCCCCTTACCACCCGCCGTTTTTGAGGCGCCGATGTATCGAGCCAGACGAACTCAGTCAAAAGATGAGCAGCGGGGTTTCGTCCAGCCCATTAAGACTACAGACCCACTGACGTCGCAGACCAGAATCCCAACAATGAACAATGACACCCAAGGCCATGTGCTCTGTCCACAACCCCACCTGCTCTAATCCATCAAACACCATGAGAAAATATTCTACTGAATGTATATCACGATCTCACTTTTATCTGGTAACGAATCAAGACAGGAAAATGCAGGATACAATAGATATGATTACGGACAGGGAAAGAATTTATGAATTTTCCTTTCGGTATCACACAAAATGAAATTTATAGAATTAAGTGACTCGTAGTATAAATAGCAACATCATTCATAAAATTATTTAGTTTAATCATGGATTCTCTCAAATTAGTTCATCCATTTACTTTAATCTTGGCTGGGCCATCTGGTAGCGGTAAAAGTCAGTTCGTTAAAAAATTAATCGAAAATAAAATGATTAAACCCTTTCCTAAAAATATAATTTGGTGTTATGGAGTTTACCAAGCGTTGTATAAAGAAATGCCGAATATTTCCTTTCATGAAGGTATCCCTCTAATTTGCACCAGTATTCGGATGCGTTAATTGTTATAGATGATCTTATGGGAGAGTTAGGAAATGATCCCCAATTAACAAAATTATTTGTAAAATTTTCGCATCACAGAAATTTAAGTATAATTTTTGTGGTACAGAATATTTTTCATAAAGGGAAAGAAATTAGAGAAATTTCCTTAAACGCTCATTATCTTGTATTATTTAAGAATCGAAGAGATCAATCCCAAATTACACATTTAGGTCGCCAATTGTATCCTCGTAAAGTGAAATTTTTTCAAGAATGTTACGCAGATGCCACAAAAATATTAGCTTTCATTTATATGGCAGTTACCGAAAGCTAAAGTTGTAATACCATCTTCAAGAATATATCTTATCGAAGGGGCAAAGTGATTTTTTTTTACTTTTTACAGAATGTATTTGATGTATAGAACTGTTAATGGGTTTAAACTCTTCACGACTTCTATACTTATTTATGAGGCAATTTTTATAGTCTTCATGAGAAATTTTACTTTTTAAAATAGATCTATGTATCTCTTTTGCTGTATTTTTTTCTTAAGTTAATGTTTTTATGCTGTACATTTTTAGCATTGAGACCTACGAACTCAGTTGCTACCATACCATTTAACTCATCTGTCATTTTTCCGAGAACATTATTAGTTAAAGGATTATAAAGAAAATGATTTGGAAACAAATATATGGGTCATTTCAATAAAAAAGAAGTAAGTTTTCTTTGAACTTCAACTTTCTTTCAACTTCTGCGTATGGTTGAATATGTCAAAACCGGATTTGCGGAAAACAAGTCAACTGGGGCTGTTTTCCTCGATATACAGAAAGCTTTCGACAGAGTCTGGCACTATGGCCTACTCTATAAACTCATCCGTACTAACACCCCCTACTTAATTAAAATTATCAAATCCTTCCTAGAAAATAGGAACTTCTCGGTCCTTGTCAACCACTCATACTCTCCTCTCAAAAACATTTCTGCCGGCGTGCCACAAGGCGCGTTACTCTCTCCAACTCTATTTAACATCTACGTCAATGATATCCCTAGAACAAGCTTCTCGACTATCTGCCTTTACGCGGACGACACAGCAATTCTGGTGCAAAACGCAAACCTACAAATGCTAGCACATCAACTACACAAACACTTGGCGAGACTGGAACACTGGCTCTCCACCTGGAAAATCGCACTGAATGTCGAAAAAACGGAGGCAGTCTTCTTTTCTCGCAACATTAAGAAAAAACCACCTAACATATACATCCAAAACAAACACATCCCCTGGTCTCAAAGCACCAAATACCTGGGTGTTACCCTTGATAAAAGACTCACTTTCCGACACCTTATAAAACTTAGAAAAAACTTCAGAATTTCCGTGGCTAAAATCTACCCCCTAATTTCCCGGAATTCCTTTTTATCTCTCAGAAACAAATTGCTTATTTATATGCAAATTTTAAGACCCACCCTGATTTACGCCTGCCCAATCTGGGGTCATGCAGCCCACTCAAATATAAATCAAATTGAAATCGCCCAAAACTTAATCCTACGAACCATCACCAAAGCAGACTGGTACATACGAAATGCGGACATCAGATCTGCTCTAAATATTAAAACTCTAAAAGAAGTAATCAAGAAAATAGCAACTAAATTCTTCAACAATATAGACGCCCATGACAATAGAGCAATTCTCCGTATAGAAAAATACCCAATAAATCCCCTCTTTAATCGCCCAAGAAATATTCTTGCAAATTCATAACTTCAAAAAAAAAAATTTATTTTTTTTTCAATCTTCCCTACCATCCTCTTCAGGCAGACTCTCTCTCCTCCAATAGGAGCAGAGCGAGCTGACCAATCCCGACCGCTGCTCTCATAGCAGTTTTTCACTTCAAAGTCTCGTACATCCACCCCGCCCACCCCGAGTGGCTGCATCCCGATTGGCCGAGCCTAAATCACTCTAATGTTCCAAAACCCCCGATTTTTCGCGCAGCTCCCAGACGGCCCTCGCAGGTGTTACGGCTCGCCGCATCGCCTGTGTCCGGCACATTCTCACTCAATCTCATAATAAATTTGCCATATCAATTTAAAAATCCTAATCTTCACTTATACACCCTATACCTCCCCCCACCACAAGTAACTCTCCCCCACAAGTGTTTTCCACTTTCTAATGAAAAAAAAAAGGGAAAAAAATTCAATACTTTAATGCAGTTCTGGGCTAAGGTAAAGCCGAAACAAAGCTCACCCACAGTTCCAAAGATAGGAGGTGAAGTTTCCCTGCGGGAAACAAGTACTCCGACAACATTTCCACGTATAAACCTCCCATACAAACAGGTCGCTGGACATCATTGAGCACTGGAACGCGAAGCGTTCCTCTGTCCCATACTTAATGTATTGGGCGCTTGACGTTGATTGCCTGTGTTGGTGATCGTGCATCCTGATTGGTGGACACGGAAAGAGAAGAGTGGGAGGGAGAGAACTGGTGGTTTCAGCAGTCTCAAAAATTTCATAGTCCAAATTCGTGCTAGCAAACGACCCTACCAACACAGGGAGCTCTCAACGTTTTGAAGCGGATAGGATTCTTTAACGATCTCTGCATTTATTTTACTCGTAAGATCTACAGAGCGCTTGGTCTTGAGAACTCTTTCTAGTGCCTGTTTCGAGTTTTAAATAAATTTTGAAGTTCCCAGCTTTTGTGATATTTCGGTGAAAATTCATAACATTCCATTATTAATTCTGAAAAATAAACAAGAATGCCATTGAAGAAACCACATGAAGAATTCTCCTTTGATTTTGAAGACTTCAGGCGATACTCGTTGTTAAAATCGTTAAGTACAAGCGAAATTTGTCAAGAATTCAAAACCGAATTAGAAACAAGGATAAATCCAGACTATTTTGAAATAGAACTCGTGACACAAGAAATACGTACATATTTCTTTTTGGAGGAATATGAAAACATATTTGAAGACATTGGAGAAATGCTTCATCAATCGGAAAAAAAAACCGTGGATTTTATTATATCTCGATGCATAAAACTATGTCATACAAGTGGGCCAACGTATTTTGATTTTTTGCTTGTGGCTGCCTTCCTAAATCAAGCAGTTTTCCATTTTTTTCTGAAATACAAATGCTTCCGGATGATTTACATATGTGATTTTTGCTTTAAAGTTTTATATGTTGAACAGTTTTGGAAGATTTTCGAATTTAGAGAACACTACGAAAAACTTCAACTATTTTCCAAAGAAATTATAAGTCATTATATGTCAGAGTCGACAAAGGGTGCTTTGCAACACAACGTTTACAGACAATGTTGGATAGCTTTTATAAGGAGGAGACTTAATGATATTAAACCCAATTATTCTCTGAAAAGAATAGATGAAATTTTTTTTGATAAAGTGTATTCCTTGGAAAGTAGTTGGTATGGAATATGTGATATATATTGCGCATCAGCAAAGTCTTCAAGTTGTCGCTTTAACGCAGAAAAGTATTACGCCTCTGATTGTGACACTTGTGGTTCCGAATGTTGTGATTTCCTGAACTACATCAGACGTCTGGAGACTCAAAAAAGTATTTCTGAGGAACACACATTAAAATGTGGATTGTTCAATATAACTGAACATTTTAAAATACTGAACTGCAGGAAATGAGATCCTGCTTTATAACGAAGTCTTGTTATTAAACTTTAAATAAATTTGAAAGACTTTTACATGCTTACTTATTTGTAATCAAAGTTTTGATTATTTAATAATTGTTGATGTCTTTCAAATGGTTTTATTTTAACAATATTTATAAAACAATATCGCTAACATTGAGCGAATGGCTCGCACAGCCTCTTTCAATTTCTTGTTTTTACATTATCTTAAAACATTATATATAAAAAAGTATTGCTAACATAGAGCGAATGGCTCGTACAGCCTCCTTCCAATCGTTGTTTTTTACTTCTCCCGCGTAAACAATAGTACACACCTTATAATTTAAATAGCGCCATCTAGTGGCGTACATGAACCCTAACATACTCCCCCATCAAGAAGTTATTCTTGATGTAGAGGAAGTTTACAAAGCTTATGAATTGGTCTTTTAAATCTACCTTTAACAGTTCTAAGAGTTACTACTCTTACAACACCATCCTTACCTGGATGCGTTTCAATTACTTTACCTAAAGGCCAGGTTGCTGGAGGAATGTTATCTTCCTTAATAATTACAATTTCTCCAACCTTAAAATTATTGTTAGGACATTTCCATTTAGTTCTGGTTTGCAAATTACTCAGATAATCAATTTTCCACTTTCTCCAAAAACCTAACTTCATTTTTTGGACAATATCCCAACGGGAGCGAAGAGAAAGTTTATCCTCATTGGTATGCTCAGGGGAAGAGGTAATAACCTCACCTATGAGAAAATGAGAAGGAGTTAAAATATTTAAACTGTCTGGATCATTGTCACAATCCAAAGAGACTAGAGGTCTTGAGTTAAGAATTGCCTCTACTTGTGTTAACAAAGTGCTGAACTCCTCAAAAGTTAAATTTGTGTTTCCATTGACTCTTTTTAAATGGTACTTAATACTCTTAACTCCTGCTTCCCATAATCCTCCAAAATGAGGACTCACTGGAGGGCTAAAAATGCCACTCTATATTCACTTGAGATAGAAAATAGCAAAAGTGTTCATTTTCATTAAGTTTTGATACAAATTTAAATATTTCTAGCAATTTTCTTCTGGCACCAACAAAAGTGGTACCATTATCACAATAAATGTGCTTAGGTGCTCCTCTTCTAGCACAAAAGCGTTTCAAGGAGGCAATAAAAGCCTCAGAAGTGAGATCACTCACTAGTTCTAAATGTAGAGCTTTGGTAACAAAACATACAAAAAGAGCTATATATCCCTTAGTAGTCTTTGCTCCTCTACCTCTATATCTTAAAATATTGATGGGGCTAGCATAATCTACGCCACAAACAGAAAATGGCCTACTGGGAGTAACCCTATGAGTTGGTAGATCACCCATTAATTGCTTGGATGTAGTTGCTCGATACCTACAACATATTATACATTTATGAATACATTTTTTTACAATATTTTTTAAACCAATAATCCAATAAGTTTGCTTAATAATACCTAATAATACAGTACATCAGCATGCAAATATAAAATATGATACATATTTACAATTAATTTACAAATTTCATGCTGATTTGGCAAGATGATTGGGTGCTTAGCACCATATTGGAGTGTCGAATTTCGAAGTCGACCTCCTACTCGAATTAAACCGTCTTTGTCAATGAAAGGACAAAGAGCAGATAGTATACTTTTTTTTTACTACAGGCTTATTAGCTTTAATACAACTGATTTCCTCTTTAAAGAATAAATTTTGTATATACAAGAAAATTTTATTACTTGCCTGCCTCCTTTCATATGTGGTTAAAGGAGGGACATGGTATTTACCCTTGGAATCTAAATTTTTCATCTTGCCAACTCTAGCTTTAGAATTTGTGATGTATCTAAAACAGAATGCAAAAATATCAATTATCTTAGTAAATGATGAAAATTTTAAAAATAAAGAGTCAGTAAAGTCACAGTTGACAGCCACAGGGAAGCTAAAAGCTGTTCGTTTTCTTTCCTTTGACACTGAACTAGTCTGATCATTTCTCTTGGGTTGCTTAGGCCAAGAGTCCATCTCACAGGAAAGCCATTGAGGGCCTTCCCACCATAGAACACATTTGGGAAGTTCTTTAGGTGATAAACCTCTGCATGCAATGTCAGCTGGATTCATCTTGGTGGGCACGTAACGCCAACTATCTGCTGGAACCAAGTCCAAAATTTCGGATGTTCTATTGGCAATGTAAGGCTTCCAGTTCCTTGGATGAGAAGACAGCCAAGATAGAACCACTTGGGAATCAGTCCATGCATAGAAGTGAACATCATACTCCTTTAAGATGTTCTTGCAGGTTGCATAAAGGCGTGCAAGTAACAGTGCACCGTTGAGCTCAATCTTGGAATTGATACTGACTTTAGAGGTGCCACCCTTGATTTAGCCACCAAAGAGTCACCTTGGTATTACCATCGGCTTGCGGCTGCACAGCATAGATGACCGATGCATAGGCCAACTCAGACGCATCACAAAAACCATGCAGAGTTATTTGTTGGCTAGCAGTGTGGATCCACCTGGGAATGTGGATTGAACAAACTTGTTCAAACTCCTTCTGGAATGTTTTCCATTTCGTTGCAAACGCTTCTGGAAGAGGACTGTCCCAATCTAATTTCAACAGCCATAACTGTTGATAAAAAATCTTAATAGACACGGTACAGGGAGTCAGGAAACCGAGAGGATCGAACAATCTTGCCGATTGTGACAGGAAAGAACGTTTAGTGATATTGTCCGGAAAATTTACTTTTAAATTGAAAATGAAGATATCCTTCATAGAATTCCAGGTAAGTCCTAGGGCCTTGGAGCATTCATCAGGATGGATTTCCAAATTGGAACTATCTCCTACCCAGTTTGAGGAAATACGGGAAAGTACTTCTGATGAATTGGACCGCCACTTCCTTAAATGAAATCCTCTTGCTTCTAGTATGTTAGAAAGTGTTTTCATCAAGGAAATTGCTTCCTCACTCGAAGGGGCTCCTGCCATTAAGTCATCGATGTAGAAATATTCCTTTATAAGGGATGAAACAGCAGGATCATCTCTTTCAAGATCTAACCCCATTTGAAACAAGCAGCGAGTAGCTAAATACGGTGCTGATGCTGTACCGTATGTTACCGTACACAGTTTATATTCCCGTATGGGAGAGTCCTTTGATTCTCTCCACACAATGCGCTGAAAATTTTGATCTTCTTGATCAATTAGTATTTGTCTATACATCTGTTGGATGTCAGCGGAAAAAGCAATTTCATTCAATCTAAATTTCACTAAAATCGTGAAGAGGTCAGGCTGTAACATTTTACCTATTCCCAAAATTGAATTAATAGAATTTCCATTTGAAGGTTTACAAGTGCCATCAAATACAACACGTAATTTCGTTGAAACACTGTCACCTTTCATAACAGCATGATGAGGAAGAAAATAAATAAATTTTTGGGTCCATAGATTTCTCATTGTTTTCCACGGGCATCATATGCCCCAATGATTCGCATTCTATCATAAAATTTTTATACTGCCTTTCAAAGTCCTTATCTACTTGAAATCTTCTCTCCATTGCAAGCAACCGAGAAATTGCTATCCCTTTAGTGTTACCCAACCGTGAGGTGTCTCTGTATATCGGTAATTTTACTACAAATCTACCCTCATCATTATATTTAAAATTTGATTTAAAATGGTTTTCACAAAATTGTTCCTCATCGGATAGAAATTGTTTTTTAACGGATGATTCCTCCGTTTCCCAAAATCTCTGAAGAAGCGAATCGGTATTTAATTCGTTTTCAGTACTTAAAAATGAGAATATAACTCATGTGGTTCCTTATTTTTAACATTAAGTTTTCCTGCAACAACCCATCCAAACATAGTTCTTTGTGCAATGGGTTCATTTTTAGAACCAACAATTTTTCCACTGCGAAGAATATCAAAAAACAATCAGATCCTAAAATTATATCACATTCTTTAGGACTCATAAATTCCTCATCTGAAAGAGGAATCGATTTCAAGTAATCTAAATCCTTCACATCCAAAAACTCCGAAGGAATTTGTGAAGTAACTTTATTTAAAATGAAAGCGTTCACTTCAAACGCTCATTCGAAGACTGTGATCCGATAACCAAATCAACGCAGCCTTTAGTTTGACCTGCAGTAACCCCCGCGATCCCACGAAGAGAAATTTTACTGCTTTTTCTTTTAATCCTAAAATATTTACAACTCTTTCTGAGATAAAACAACATTCAGACCCAGAATCTAATAATGCTCTGCAGATAAATGATTCATTAGAATTATTATTATAAAATATCTTTACATTTGCTGTGGGCAGAAAAGAAAGATTTAATTCACTGTTCACCGAAGCCCCAGAATAAATCTCCGATTCTCCCGCTTGACCTTTGAACTCACTCGCTTCGTTGCGAGTCTCTGCACTAGTTCCCTCCCTCTGTGAAGTTTCATTCCCCTGTAACGAATTTGTAAACAACGCGTTTCCGGTGGGCCTTTTTCATGTAAAAGAGTATTGTGGAACTTAGAAGAGCATAGAGAACATTTTAAATGGTTATTTGGGCAAGATTTATATTTATGGTTATTTAAACATAAAAGCACAATGAAAAACGTTTTACAAAATTTTTTTCTACAATTAACATCCATGCTCTTAAATTGAATACACTTAAATAAAGGGTGTGTTCCTTTACATTTCAAACATTTTAAGACCTTATCATTTTCTATATTAGAATTTGCATAATTACTTCTTATCGGAATTTTACATTCAGATTCATTATTTGACATTAATTCTAAAGAAGAACACCTCACGTTTAGGAAATCAAGGAAAGCTTTCATGTTTGGAAATTCTTCTTCAGATGATTTAATAGCCCATAAACGTCTACTTTCTGGATCAATTTTTTGTAATAATAAATAAATTAACCAGCAGCCTTTACTAGAAGCTTGCTCACCTAAAGCATTAAGCCCTCTTAGGCATTCATCACTCGTGTCCAATAATTTACGCAAATTAAAACAATTAGCTTCGGAAATAGGTTTTGATCCAAAAACGTTTTAATTAATGACTGAACAATTTGTTTTTTGTTGTCATACCTATCTAACAATTTTTTGCCAAGCTTCTTCATACGAATCATTAGATATAGGCATATGCTTAATTAACGAAGCTGGCTCATTAGTAAGTAGACCTTTCAAATACTGGAATTTTTCAACGTTCGATATTGACACTTGTGAATGCACAGTAGAAACAAATAAATCTTTAAAATTTATCCAGTCCTTAAAATGACCATTAAACTGTGGTATACCCAATTTTGGTAACCTAAAATTACTAACATTTGAGTTCGAAGTAATTGAACTCGCTACTGAATTTTGTGTTCTACCTTGATTCTGAACATTTAATTCATCTAATTTATCATTAAATTTAGCATTCAAATAAAAGTATTTCTCTTCGAACTCTTGGAGTTCAGATTCCTCTAAACTCAAATTCGAATCTAATCGTTCGAATTCTTTGAATAAGTCATCCAATCTGGATAACCGAATAGAAATTTCATTTCGAGTATTTATCTCATCAAAAGTATTTTCTAGCCTGGTCAAAGATGCCTTTACACGACCTCTGGCTGCTCGAATTTCAGCCATTTGAGCTTTCTCTGTTTCACTCATATAAAAAATTTATTCACCAAAATATCCAAATCAATAATAAAAAATATGCAGTAAAATCATGAAATCAAAAACAATTCGGTTCATTCATTCAAATTAGTTCTATGCACAATAAGTCCTAATAACAGTTTCAAATATCAAAAATATTATTCAAAATGACTTATCTCTTTGCATCTCGGCGGTGCCTCCAATTTTTATGTTGATGTCTTTCAAATGGTTTTATTTTAACAATATTTATAAAACAATATCGCTAACATTGAGCGAATGGCCCGCACAGCCTCTTTCAATTTCTTGTTTTTACATTATCATAAAACATTATATATAAAAAAGTATCGCTAACATAGAGCGAATGGCTCGAACAGCCTCCTTCCAATCGTTGTTTTTTACTTCTCCCGCGTAAACAATAGTACACACCTTATAATTTAAATAGCGCCATCTAGTGGCGTACATGAACCCTAACAATAATCTTTTAAACATTTTTAAGTTTTCAGGTTTTTCAAAAGAAATCTTTTTAAACTTTTCTTACAAATTTTGAATTACTTCACTCTTTATTTAATTGTTTTATTTTAAATGAAGCATGGATCGAAATGTAAACACGAATTTATCGATGTGTATTTTGGCAATTCCTGATCGAGTGATAAATTTTAAGATTTTCAACTAAATTTTTGTTTGTATTGTGTAAGTTGCTTTAATCATTTAAATTTTGTATTTAATTTTAAAATGTGTTTCCTCATTAAATGTAAAAATCAACAAAATTTTTTAAAATTCTTATGTATCCCATTATATGAAACCTGATGTATAATATCCTTAATAGATTTCTAAATCATGTAAATACAACTAAAATTTAACACTTTGTTCAATTTAATAGATTTTATTTAGTAAATGATTTTAAAGTAAGTGTTTTTTTTTTTAAATTTTATCGTTGAACTTAACACTGAAGCTTTTCCAGTTGATACCAGACTTGTTAGTTTTTAAAAGTTAGATTTTATCTCCAATTAAAAAAATATTTAATGATTTTGATAAAACATTGTTTGTGTACAAACTTTTAACATTCCTTACTGCATACGAACGTAGCCCCTCAACAACAAAGAATTAGGGGCACAATATGTTAAAATGTATTGTATTTCATTTTGCCTTTTGGAGCATCAAAGAATAAAAGAAATTAGTCTAATATAACTAATTATACAAAATTGACAATTTTAAGGCCTTCCGATTTTGATATTTATATTACAATTGATGATGTTAAGATTATTTACTAATGTTTCACTGATGTAAAGTTATAAAATATTTGGTAAGATGGATTTCATTAAATTATTATTGATAAGAATCAGTGGCGTACAGAAGGACAATTAAATTTCACCATGTTGTACGAAATAGTGGATTCATTTTGAATAAACTTTTAAAGTAAGATACTTTTTATTTCATCATTGAATTGAGCCCTGAAGTTGATCAATTTGGTATCATCAATTTATACAGAACTAGCTTACTTTTAGAAGTTAGATTTAATCTCCAATTGAAAAAAGAATAATTTTTTTTAATTAATCAATGTTTGCGTACAAACTTCTAACATTCCTTACTGCATACGAATGTCGCCCCTCAACAACAAGTAATTTTGCCTGCAGTTTGTTAAATTGCAGTTTTTACACATATTTTTTTCATTTTTCAAATTGGATCATTTAAGATTAAAAGCAAGTAGTCTGATATAACTAATTTTATAAAACTGAATATTTTTCAAACATTTGTAGATTTTAATAGTTTATATCCTTAGTAGAGAGATGTGAAGTTACATTACTAAACATACGTTGAAATCTATTTCATTAAATTATTAATGAGAAGAAGCAGTGGCGTACGAAACGTGGTTTAAACAAGAAGGGATACAAGAAGCTCATTATATATTGGCGGCATCGATACAAATTCTACCTTAAAGATGTGACGAAATTGTACAAGACATGTATGCATACGAGAAGGGTTAACGATATATATGCATACCAGAAGGGTTAACAGTATATATGCATACGAGAATGGTTAATGATACTAATGTTTACTAGTATATATCCGTTTAAACTGAAGATAAACTAGATTGTTACTGTTTGATAATATACTAAATAAGAAGTATTACTTGTGTGAGATTTAAGTTTAACTCTCTCTCTTAATTTATTCAATTAATTATTTATTTTTTGATGATTAAAAAATAAGTAATATTTATATTAGATATGCATGGCATATTTTATTTGGGTACTCTTAATTTTATGTCTTAAGCGCATGTCATTCGAAAAAATTGAGAACATTAGCATATATTATTTAAAAATTTTTTTTTAGATGTTTATGATGGCAATTTAATAATATTAAAAACGCAGAGTTTCGTACACACAAATGATATTCTCATGCAAGAGCTCTAAAATGATAAGTTATACCTGTAATAATTGTTGCTGCAGTAACGATGAAATCTTACTATAATTTTCTAAAAACAAGATTTTACATTCAATATTTACTGTAAAAAAATTTTCGCAAATAATTACTTCTCTTCCTATTTTACATGTTACCAAATCTACTAACTATTTTTAAACTAAAAAAACTGATTTATTTTTTCTAATAGAAGAAAAAAAATTTTTTTCAATAACTATAATTGTATTATTTTATTATGATTGTTTTTTACTCACACACATCTATTTATTTTTTAAAATGGGAAAAAATTATTTTATGTGCATCTGTTTATTTTCCGTCTGTTAAGGAAGCTCTCTTTGTAGGCTTGGATATTCTGCGCTGTAAATTTGAAATTGATCTCATAAATTTCAGCGACATACTCTTTTTTTGTGTGTGTTGTTGTTAAGATTATTTATCCCAAAAATCGTTGCTTTTTATAGTTAGTATAATTATCTTGTAATTCTTGTTAAATTAGTCGAGGCTAAGATGACGTCATGGAAGAAAACGAAAAAAAATCGGGGGTTGACGGTCTCAGCTGGTGATCAAAAACCCTAAGAAAATGGGGTTTCCGAAATGATGTCAGGGCCGGAAAGGGGGGGATGACGGTCTCAGCTCCTGTTGAAATATCCTAACAAACGGGGTTTCCGTAATGGCGTCAGGGACGCTGAAAACACATGTATTTACACAAAAGCATAAAATAAAGAAAAGGGCAAAAAGAGAATTTCTACGAGATAAAGGCAGTAAAATAAGGAAAAAACAGCATTTTAAAAATTGTAAAAAATCACTTACCACTGTGTTTTTAATTTTTAAATCATTCACTACAAACTCATTCATACTCTTGCCTAACCAATACCTGGTTAATCGCAAGATCACACAAATACTCAATCTACTATGACTAAACCACATACCTTTTCTTACACTCCGGCAAACAAAGTAGGGATTCTCTTTCGACTGTACTCGAAAATCGTGATTTTATTCATCCTAATGTATATTATAAACGAGAAAGTTTGTGAGGATGTTTGGGAGTCTTTCACGCAAAAACAACTGAGAGAATGGATTTTAATGAAACTTTACAATAGTATAGCTTATACATCATAATACTACCATACCACTCGGACCATGGAGAGGTAGTATGACTGTATGCTTTTTTGTGATTCTCTTATGTAAATTATAGATAGAATTATCTTCAGTATTTAACGAGGAAAGAAGATTTTCCCAGGTCCTTTTTTTATTTTCGTTGATTTCGATCCTAATCTGTCTAACGAGAGCATTCACTTCCCTTTTATAGAGGGGGTATCTCGTTATATTTCAAAGCTTACGGAATCTATTTTTATTCTTAATGAGCTCTCTAATGTTGATAGGAAGGCGGAGGTGTGAAGTTTTAGTTACTCTAGTGGAAATGGAAGTATTAATAGCATCCGAGACAATATTGCTGAAATTTTGAACGGCCTGGTCCAAATTATCTACCGTAGGATTTCCTGGCATGTTGTAGTGGATAATTTCTTAAAATTTAATCCAGTTAGTAGATTTAAGTGTTTGAAGTAAAAGTGGTAATTGACAATTAGTTACGAAGTCAAAAATAACTAGATTGTTGTCAATGCTAAGTTGATTTACAGTAAAAACATTAGAGTGTGAGAAATTAGCTGCAAAGCCGAGTCAATAACAGTGTTTGGAGCGTTGTGATTGAAATGTGTTGGAGTGTCTGGTGCGATAATATCAATAGCAGAGCTAACCGCCCAATTGCTAAGAATATTACCGTTAGCATTTCATTTCCCTGGGTTCCAACTCGAGTGTTTTGCATTAAAATCTCCAAAGAGAAAGGTTCTATTATTTTGTGTGCGCCACTGCATGACACATAACCATCTTGTCTCTACACGTGGGAAGTCAGATGGACGGGCCATAAATCCCGGCCATTTATGGAGGGTCTTAAGACGGTGGCGTGGTGGTTGCGGGCGTGGTATTTGCGGACACATAACATTTCGAGGCGTGAGCGGACACATTTCCCCCCATCTTAGAACAGATAAAGGGTGCAGATAAATAAGGAAATATATACTTTTAAAATTCGCAAATATAATTTAAAACAGTTTTTTTAAGTGGCAAATCTCTTTTCACGTGGGATAACAGGTTTTTTTTTAAACCGAAGTTTACTTTTTTGGCACTCGATTATCGAATTAAAACGATAAATACATTTTATGGTAATTGCCCCTGTTCTAATATTTATCTGACTCTAAAATACAAATCCCTGAAATTTGTCCATACCCTTCATTATACTGTCACTTACTATTAATTTTTAAATATTTCTCTGAAAGTTTTTATTTTTATTACATTTCGCTATGTTTAAAATGCATTCACACAATAAAATTTTAACAATTCAATTTAAATAATTAAATTTGATTGGCAAAATATATTTATCATTTTAATTCGATAAACTTCGATAAAAAAAGAAAAAACGTTATCTCACGTGAAGGAGATTTGCCAATTAAGATAACGTTTTAAATTATATTTCTTATTTTTAAAAGTATTTATTTCTTGATTTATCTGCACCCTTTATCTTTTCTAAGATGGGGGAATGTGTCCACTCAAACCACGAAATGTTGTGTCTTTTTCCCTCTCACAACAGCGGGTCATCAAGTCCTCACGGTCAAGTGTTAGTTGGAGCAAAAAAATGGACAACAGCTGAGATATATAGGTGTGCCTTATTTATTACTCGCTTTGAAGTAGAGGCTATATGACGAGTCTACTTGCTGAGGGTGTTGGGGAAGAAAAGGGTAGAACACAGCTGTGATTAAGAAGTGACGTTACAGATGTTAATCTTGAAAAGTTCCTCTTAAATAAGATTAATTCTTAAGTAATATTTTTTATACGAATGCCTACCTATGCTTAATTTGACGCTTTAAAAAAATTTTGTTAAAAAGAAATCCTTTTTATTTATTTTCCTAAAACGAGTCGGCTAAGAATTTTCTGCTCATTACGATCTACATTTTATTTTCCAATTGGCTGAAGAGGTAAGAAGTAAATACAGAGAATAAGTTGAGAACACTTTTATTCCAATGACAAAAATTCATATACTGCTGACGCACGGAACAATTTACACGTTCAAGAATCATGCAATGGAAAGAGATGTAAAAACGTGTGTGCTAAATGTAATAGAAATGTTTGCGGGAAATGTATTTCAAAAACAGAATTTAAGGGTAAAAAATGTTTTCGATGAATTTTTTAATAACTCGTTTATTTAAATTGATTTGGAGCTACTTTCTTTGCAATAAACTTCAATTTTCTTGTATGAGTCAAATTGGCTTACTTCAATAAAAAAGGGTGTCTAACCAACATCCCTAAGTCAAGTGTTAAAGACGTGATATGTTGAAAACTTGATAATAAATATCAGATAATTTCTGATGTATTCATTTTGTCATTTTTTAATGTATTCATCGTGCGATTAATTGAGAAATTCGTATGCTTTGTAAAGAAGAAATTATATTTCCTTTAAAATCAATTCCATAAAATTAGCATGTAGTTCAAAGAATCTGGCATAGCCTCATTTTGATAGTCTGCTAGTTATTATGCGACTCATAAGTCGTACTCATAAGTCAAGAACATAAGTCGTTATACAAATTTCTTCCAGAAAGAACTACTGAGAAAAATTCTTGATATTATAATTAATTAGAAAAAGAAAAAAGCGAGCTTAATTACAGGTACACACAACGACTGCTTTAAAAGGCATTCTGCGAAAAAAAAATATGTGAATCCTAGGAATAGAAAATTGAGACTTAGATTTCTATGTCAATGATAAATAAGCTAATACTTTATTATAACCTTCAAACTGTTATTTGCTGATGAGGGTCAACTTCCTATTTTTAATTTTGAATCGCTGAAGTACTTGTTATTCTCAGGATTAACAGGTACTCCTTATTAAATATTATACGAAGCATAGTATTTTTTAAGAAAGCTTAGTACTTTTTAATATTTTCTACGGAAGCGAACGCATTGAAGTATCTCCAAAAATATGGTCTAATACGTAAATATCCGAAAGACTACGGAGTTTAGTGAAGTAAAAAAAGTAACGAATCTGCACGATAGCATATAGATTCGTACTTATTCGAATTTATATGGCGGCGTCTACATAAATAAAACTCATTTATCGCGATTTTGAACGCAACTATTGCGTTTTATTCACCTAGTTATTGTAGTTATTAGGTCTTTTGTTTATTTCAAGTGTACATGTATTTTTTAAAATGAAAAATTTAATTCTTCTAAATCTACGACAGTTTCTTTGTATTCCCTTATAGTTCAAATAGGCGCGATTAAAATCATACGAAATAGGCTGTAGACGGAATGTAGATTTTATTCAAGATGGCCGCCCCGTACTAAAAAACGAGTTGTGAAGGATAAAAAAAATAGTATTACTAAAACTCACAATGAAGCAACTGAAAACTGTAGAAATGAAACAATTTAAAAGGATTTAAAATGTGGATTAAGAAGAAATTTACTATGTAAAACGGCACTAAAGAGTATAGACCAGGATAAAGAAACTGAATGTGAGGAATTTGAATATGACGAAAGAAAAAGAAATTGAAGAAAGTGAAAGCATTAAAAAAAATAAAAATAAATAGATAATTTGAGGCCTAAAGATGAATTAAATACTAAAAAAAGCGACTTTATTGTGGGAAATGAAAAAAAATTAGGAAATCATTGATTAAAAATAAAACAGTAGAAACTCGCTATTTACTACACTAAAGTTTGATTCTGATCAATGGGCACGGAAACAAATTAAGAACCTGGCGTCTAAATTTTAAAAATTAAGGTTTATTAAAAAAAACATTTAAAGAAAACAGTTATTATATAGTTAGCAACGCTCGGACATGACTTCACTCCGTCGTACCCAAAGACCGAATGATGAAAACTTCACATTCCACATTCCAAGGGGGAAGGGAACTACCCATCCCTTTAGCAGGTGTTAATGGACCTTTCCACTCCTACACCTCCCCCCTTAAAAACCTCATCCGTCATTCCAGGACGATGCAGCTGAAAAGAAACTATAAAAAACAAGAACAAAAAACACATGCATACATACATGGCAAGAAACGAGATAACGAGAGAAATTTTCTTTTCAGGTGTCACGTGAAAAGAGCTTTTGCTAATACAACTCCCAAAAAATAGATTTACAAATCACATTAATATGCTAGAAAATTAATATCCATACAAGATACAACCACAAATAATACTCAAAAATATTACAACATAAAAGACAAGTTACTAAAAATATTGCACAAAATCTAAAATAGTTATACAACATGTATTAGCAAAGCATATATAGAAGCCAAAGTTTTAATCTTTAGCAGTTTTCAGAAATTATGGTACAGAAAAACGTTAAGTATATATATAATCATTGGCTTAAATCTTATCTATTTAACAGGAGCAGGCAACCTGGATAATTCAGTTCTTTTACATGCGTAAGCCTTCAGCCAAACGTTAATTCTTTTATTGTACCAGGTTTAAACATTTAAAAAAATTCTCTTTCTCTTTTTTTCCCAATTTCTATGTAGAATGAAAGCAAGAAAAATCCTTTTCAATCCCAAAAGCGATAAAAAGCAACCAATGCATGTTATTGTCCATAAAATATCCACGCGAACCTTAAATACTTCCAATCCTGCTTTCAACTCCAATTTAACAATACCTGTTATGAGATCACGATAACATTGCACCAGGATTGAGTCAATAAATTCGGAAATACATTCCTTACGGGGCTGACCCTGCCTATTACTATACAAGATTCTATTTTTAAATACACAAGTAAAGGCAACCTCTCTCTGGCTTTCTTTTATACCTTGTCCATTAGTTTGGACATTCGATGCATTAATTTTTACTGCAACCAAATCTCCGTTTGGAACATTCAATAAAGACTGTGTGTAAGTCTCAGGACGTAGATTGATGATCACTTCTTGGCTGCAAACTGATTTTAAACCTGTTGAACTAATAATTCCTTCTTTCTTTGAAGGTTCTCGAAGTTTCGCAGGATTGCGAATCATTTGCGAGTTTTCTATTAATACTTCATAATCAGAGGAACAGATTAACATGTCGTTAGCCAAATTTTTAGAGACAGGCATAACACCGTGCCTAAGGTCATTCAAT
This sequence comes from Trichonephila clavipes, assembly GCA_019973935.1. Lineage (NCBI taxonomy): Eukaryota > Metazoa > Arthropoda > Arachnida > Araneae > Nephilidae > Trichonephila > Trichonephila clavipes. The sequence continues at coordinate 180,247 of BMAU01017762.1, forward strand.
TCCATGTTGGAAACTTTTACTTCACCCATTTCATGCTCCCCAAATGCAGACGTTATTTGAATTGACCCTCTATTATCAATGCTTTGTCCTTCGACAACATCTGGTCTTACCACGGGCTTCTGGGCACCTGTGTCCATGACAGCATTCACCATTTCTTGCTCACCCTTGACCTTGACGTAAACAACCCTTAAATCGTTCATTCCATTTTCTTCCTTGATAGGAGTAGTTACTGGTATCGTAGCTTCAGCCATCAACACAGCAGGAGATGTTTCCCTCATATGTTCCCCGGCCCTCCCGATACTAATTTGGTAATTTGAAGAGATGTCTTCTTACGATCTTCTGCACAACTCGTCCGCTTAACATTCGACCGAATACTTTCGATCTGTAACCGCAGTTCATTTAATTTTGATTCCCAGCGCAGCTGCTGGATTGCGTGCTGCCTGGCGATTTTTTCCTCTGTTTCCCTTTCAATGCGTTCTTCTGAAATAACGGATAACTAAGCTCTAACGAACTCCTCTTCGTAATCTTTGCTACCGATTATGATATTCTTTAAATCTATAATCATCATTTTATCTGATAACTTTTGACCTAACTCCTCAGCCAACAAAACTAAGTCCTGCTTTTTAGCTTTCTCTAAAAATGCCATTTGAAATTTTTCTTTTTCCGCAACTAAACAAATAATCAAATAAAAATAACACCCAAAAGGGATTGCCAAAAATTAAACACCGCAAGTATATCGTTGTTTACAATAAGCATCCGCTACACTAACACAACGCTCAATGAATTAGGAGGAATTCTAGAATAATGTATTATATATTTCGCAATATACCAAGTGTACTTAAATAACTAATAAAATAATTACTTAATATATTACTGATACACAATAATCACTTAAAATGTTACTGATACACAATAATCACTTAAAATATTACCGATAAGCACAATTCAATCTATTCCTGGCTGGAATAATGGAACCCTAGAAAATATTTCGGTAGTTTTATCTCCAATTTAAACTGATATTTTTTTTCACATTAATCGAAAAATACTATGCGTACATAAGCACAAAATAATTTCATTGACATGAAATAAGTATTATTCTTTAGCATTAATTTTTCAATAAACTCAATTGCTATTCACTGACGTGAACTTATTATTGTGCATTACAAAAATAAATAAATACAATATCATGAAAAAAACATATTAATCTTTCTATATTAATTTTCGATTACACAAACTGTTTCAAATAACTCGTATATTTTACCGATTTACATTGCTTAATGCATCAAAATACGAATACAATTAACCAATTATACGTATTAAACAACTTGGAATATACAGCTTAATGAGTTTTCCAAAACTCTCATAAAATACAATAAGTAATTCGGGTAGTTACTTATCAGCAACAATCTTATATAAAATGTATTAAAAAAATGTTAAATACACATATAAATCGCGAACTGATGTTCGAACTACATTTGTCCGAGGGTAACATAAATATTCTGAATGCAGGAATAACTGAATTTAGAACTGATGTTCTAACCCTTACTAGCAAAAATAATAAATTATACACTGATGTATAATAATTTTAATTTGAACTGGCGTTCAAAATTTCATAACTGCATGGATATGCAATAAAATATACTGAGAGAATGAATGATTTTGAAACTTTCCTTAATTTATAGAACTGATGTTCTAAAACTTACTTTCCATTGATATGGAACAAGAAATAATAAAAAAAGATACTGATATATAATAACTGAAATTTGAACTGGCGTTCAAAATTTTATAACTGCAAGAATATGCAATAAAATAACATACTGAGAGAATTAATGATTTTGAAGCTTCTTAATTTTTAGAACAGATGTTCTAAAACTTACTTTCCATTGATATGGAACAAGAATACTAAAAAAATATACTGATGTATAAAATAATTCAAAATTGAACTGGCGTTCAACAAGTTACAACTGCATGGATATGCAGAGAAAAAAAAACGTACACTGACGTATACAAAAATAAAATCAAAATTCTCTCTTAATAAAATGGATGTTAAACAGTATAATTTTAAAGTTTTCTCTCGTCTTACATTACAGGGAGTTGCAAGCAAAAACTCTTACCTGATTCATTTCCACGCGGGAATCCAGAAAACTCGAAATTTCTGGCTCTAACGTTCTTCCTGTGGGGTTTGCCACTAAGGCTTGATCACTATCGGCTGCACCACTAAAGTTTGATTCTGATCAATGGGCACGGAAACAAATTAAGAACCTGGCGTCTAAATTTTAAAAATTAAGGTTTATTAAAAAAAACATTTAAAGAAAACAGTTATTATACAGTTAGCAACGCTCGGACATGACTTCACTCCGTCGTACCCAAAGACCGAATGATGAAAACTTCACATTCCACGTTCCAAGGGGGAGGGGAACTACCCATCCCCTTTAGCAGGTGTTAATGGACCTTTCCACTCCTACAACTACCATTAAAAAAAGAATTCCATCTGACATATTTATAGTTACGTCAGAGTTAGATTTAACACCTAAGATTCACAGTAAAAAATTTAAACCTCCCAATTTATTACTTTTTTGAGAAACAGTTGTTACTTTTTTACCAGATTTATCACATTATCCTAATGGACGAAAACAGTAATATCTTAACTAAGGTTGTAAAAAAGGAATTCAATTCATTAATAAAATAAAATTGACCAAAAGAGTGAATTTCATAAACATATTAATCCATAATAATTTAATACGGAACTTTCATACTCTTTGAAAAAAAAAAGAAAAAGAAGCGAGCCTTACAGTACTCGCATATGATGTGTAACATCTGGCATGCTATCGTGGTAAATACGCAATAGTAACTTAAATCCTGAAAAAAATGAATCAAGTATGATTGGAAATAATTTTCTATCGAAAAATTATATCTTTAATGAAAATTTTATCTATTTATATAACACAAGGAGTAAGGCAATTTTTTTATCAAAAAATATTTATTCTTGTTCAATTTGAGGAAGAGTGGATACAATCAATACACTTGAAAATGGAAAAACAGGGATTTCGGTGGCCATATACATTTCTCCGAATCAAACGTTTCAAAAAATTAAAGCTTTCCTGCATTTTGTACTTTTACCAGAAACCGATGATGGTTCTGCTCTTTTAAAAACAAACTATCACTCGCTTCCCATGATTTTGAGTGTGATTAAATTGAGTGAGATTGAATTGAGTTTTGAATCGAGGATGAGATTGGAAATAATTCTCTGTCGAATAATTATATCTTTAATGAAAATTTTGTTTCTGAGTAATGCAATTTTTATCAAAAATATTTATTCTTGTTCAATTTGGGAAAGAATGGGTACAATAGACCTATGATAAGTAAAATATGACACATATACTTGTGATTCCAAAGTATTTATAGACCGTTGAAAAACAATGTCAATAACAGCACCACTGTTAGCTGTCGAAATATTTCGATTTGTATTCATTTCGAAGTTAAGTTCATCAGTCAAAAAGCTATGAGCGGCTCAACTTCTGGCAAGCTGAAGTTAACGTTGAAATCACCACTCAAAATCAAGGGCAGCGAGTAATAGTTTGTTTTTAAAAGAGCAGAACCATCCTCGGTGTATGGTAAAAGTACAAAATGCAGTAAATTTTTGTTTTTTGAACTTAATGATTCGGAGAACTGTATACGGCCATCGAAATCACTGTTTGTTCATTTTCAAATATGCATTCTGCCACAAATATGTCCCCAATATCTTGACTAGCCATACCCAGTCCACTTGTTTGACGATAAATAATGTCCACGTGAGGAGTCATAACATGTGAGTTGTTCTGTTTGCTATTGACAGCGACAGGAATTAACCTCAAAGTATGAAACAGATACGCACTAAAATATATTTCTTTAAATATAATTCCATATTACTTACTCATATATACTTAAGATATTAATATAGTTCAGTGGCGCACACAAGGGGGGGTCCGGATCTCCTCCCAAAGGCCTTGATTTTTTTCCGATTGATTATAATTCTAAGTATATAGTACGTAAAATTTAATTAAGTATTTGTTATTAATGAGATTAATTTTATTAATTAATGCTAATTATTTATTCAATAATTAGTTTTTTACTGTGTTTTGTTCCCGAAAATCGAAAAATTCAAAAGGAGCATGATACAAGAATGGGGAACTTTCGACCCGGACCCCCCCTGAAAAATTCCTGTCTGCTCTACTGTATAGTTTACACATATAAATTAACCTCAAATTTCTTACACAACGAGTCCCGAGACTTTGACAATTGAACGTAAGGATCGTAAGTTTATCCTATATAAGAATTCGAATCTTTTGAAATGATAACTTTAACAATATATCGTTGGTAGGATGACTTGAGTACCCAGCTCTTTCGAGCTACAACCTCATATCAGTGAGGTATTTGAGTGACTGTAAATGATTGACTTTTGCCCTTTGTTGAGATTAAGTGTTTTAAATATTTAATAAAAATACTGGAGATTTTGGGAAAATAAAAAATTTAAAATATTAGAATGCATTAAAATTGAGAAAAAACCCCTTCAAAGTCGGCACAAAGCACCGAAAATGAAGTTAGAGTTTCGATCTTGGGTGGGCGGTTCGAAACCAACCAATGGGTTGCAGCTAGGATCACGAAAAATGGTTGGAAAGAAAAACAGAAAACAGATTTTTTAAAAGCTATTAAAAAATACTATCATGAATACAAATAGAAGAGGGACATTAAAAAAAAAAGATTTGTCGGAATAATTTTCCGAGGAAAATTAAAGAGTAAGTAGTAAAATTGAAAAAGGAGAGAATCTGGGAATCGAACCCGATGCAAAGCATTGGGTGAGAGTATCTGACCACTAGACCATAGGGAATTTTTGGAAAGAGGTGAAATAAGCATTTTACATGGAAGAAGCGAAATTTGAAAGGAGAAAAATTATTACATGAAGAGGAGGTCTGAGAGAGAATATTTCTAGGTCTGTTGAAATTAGGATCAGGGATATTTTTTTCAATTTTCAAGATCGAGAGATTACTAGAATTAACAATATTATGAAAGAAGTTTGCTGCAATCCTTTTAATAAACTGTCCAATTGACAGCCTTTAACTTGCGGTTCTGTGGTCAGTGTTCCTAATGAACCTTCGAGCATTTAATATTCGACGAAGGATAATGCTTTGAGAAGCTTTAATTTGATTAATATGGGATATAACAATATAAAAACAACAACTACCTACTAGAGTTGGACCCGATGCGAGAGTAGTGAAAAGACCATCACGCGCGATCATTGGTCAAATCAAATAGCTCGCGCCTACGTCATTTCTTGTTACCCACATCCGTCCCTTTTGACGAAATTACTCCAACAAAATTCGGTAACCGAGAGGAAAGATGTTACACATCAGTAATTTCTGAGATATCCATCATCCAACGGAAATTACAAAAACAGAATACAGCAATAAAATATAGAAATATATATATTTTTACTTCTAATGGTAGATTATAAACAGAGTTCATCAATCTACCTATCACATCCCGAAAGCTGGTCTCTTTTTTTTTTATTTCGGTGACAAATTGGTGGATACCAATCGTCGTAGGTAATTTTGACGCACAGTTTCCTGCCTAGAGGGAGGCACCTGAGCTCTGATGATGCGAAATTGTACTAGGATTTAAATTTGTCCCTAGGAACACCCCTAGGGATCTTTTACACACCGTATAATCATACGGAAAATCCACCGACTTGGGCCGGGGTTGAACCCGCAACCTTGTGTAGAGAGGGCCAGAGACAAACCAACCACGCCACCCAGCTGACGTATAAAAATGGTTAAATATCATTTAAAAAAACGAATTGCTTAAAATTAATAGGTTTAGAAATAAAAAATACACTGGTGTGCAAAACTTAAGCAACAGGTGGGTTTATTGCCATATTTTCACGAAAAAACATCTGAGAGACATGATATTCAGAAATGAGGGAGAGTATTATGTACGTACAGGATGACGAAAGCATCGGCGCTGAAAAAGGAATACAATGCATACGGTATGGAATCAAACAAAAACAAGCTTTATTGAACGCATAGTATCGTGACTCATGATTGTCCATCCAACAGGAAGAACAACAAGCAGATGTTCCTTAATATGGTATATGCCCTCCCCTCACTGCAATGGTTGCTTCGCACAGTCTCCGCATACTCAGAACCAGCTGATGCAACATTTCTTGTGGTAGGAGTGCCCATTCCTCAATCAGCATCTGTTTGAGTTTTTGGGTATTCTCCGAACGATGTAAGCGTGCTGCAAATCGTCTTCCCAAAACATCCCACAGATGTTCGATGGGATTTAAATCTGGGAATTACGCTGGCTAATCCATTCGAGTGATGTCTTCACTTTCTAGCAGCTCCTAAACAACAAAGTTCCGATGTGGCCAGGCATTGCAATCCATAAAAATGAAGTCTGGGCCAATGACACCTCGGAACAGACGCACATGGGGAAGAAGTACCTCCTCACAATAGCGATCCCCGGTTACAGACCATCTGTCGAAAATGTGCAGCTCAGTTCACCCGTTCAACATAAAACCTCTCCAGACAAGGACTCCAGGGCCACCGTAACGGTGTCTTTCCTTGATGTTACTGGTATAAAACCATGTCCCGATTTCTCTCCAAATCAAAACGCGTTAAAAATCGCTTCTGGTACTGAACCGACTCTCATCCATAAAGAGGACACGACTCCATTGACAGTTGTCCAGTTTTTGTGCTCTCTGCACCACTGTAAACGGCGGCGTCGGTTGGCAGCTTTCAGGACGGTGGGTGAATAGGCCCCCCTTTTTGAAGGCGTCTGGCCATAGTAAACCGCGACACTTGTCACCGCGATGCTGTAGAGAGTTGCTGAGCAATGGTGCTTGCTGACTGTTTTCGACCTCTTTTCGCCTGCAGCATGATACATCGGTCATCCCCTGCAGTTGTCGTCTTCGGGTGGCCCCCACCAATCTTTCTAACAGCTGTACCTGTGGTTTGTAATGCTTTCAAAGCACGCGAAGCGACACTTTTGTTGATTCCGAACTTTGCAGCTACACTGGTGACAGTACGTCCCTCCTCCAGCTTTCCGATTATTCTTCCACGTGTGAAGTCATCCAGGTGATTTCTTCTAGCCATATTTCATGAACTGACTCACTGGCACTTGTAGCGAATATGTTGAATTGCGTCTCCGTCCTTCATTTTGTTTTACTGTTGAGCAGCGCTAGCCGACATCACGCGTTTTGCGTACGCTCACGTCGTCTCTGACGTTCGTTCCTGATATGTGTATAAGCATGACGTTTCTACTGACTTACGTGTTCACTGTACTGATCTCCAGGCCTCCTTTTCCTCAATTTCATGGCTATTTGCTAAATTTTTACACTGTAGCTTAAGTGTTGCACACCAAGAAATAAACCAAAAATGTTTATGTAAAGTGAGTGAATATCAACGTCGCACAATTCAGCTACACGATTGTTTTTGGCGACGGACTTCGTAATTTTAAACCATGGTCAAGTGACGTGGATGACACCTGAGCTGGCACCTCCCTCTCCTAACTACCACACCACACCAACGGGAGGACGTTTCAGCTCTCGACAGATTTAGCGGGCATCGCTGCCCTACAAGGCGGGTCTTTAGTGGTACTGGGCTCGAACTCATGACATGCCAGCCATGATCTGATACCTTGACCACTTGGCTACCGCGGCCACACTAAAAATGTAAAAATCATATACTGAAACATTTTACCAAGCATATTTCCAAACGATAAAAATCAATTTAACCATATTGTAATGCTATCCCCCATCTTGGCGGAAATAAGAAACAATTTTGCGGGTAACGACCTAAAATTTCTATTAATATCTAAAATAGAAGTAGAAAGATTTTTTGTGCTCACTTAACCCAATAATCTAGTGGATTTCCGCCAAAGCAACTTTCAGTGGACTTCTACTACATAAAATAAACATTCGTGCAAAATTTTAAGTCTAAATCTAACATAGCAAAAACGGAATTTTTATCATCAATACGCCTCGTAACCCCGATGAGTGCATTCTTAGCGGATTCCAATTCAACAAAAGAAACATGCAAACCAAATTTTATTATTATTAAACCAAATGTTTTTTTGTCTATCAATACGTCCAAATAATTTCCTCCTAGAGTTGATTTCCTTAAAATCTATTCTGAATGGAACTCCATTCAACTGAAGAAACGTACTCAACAAATTTCAAGTAAATGGGTTGAATTCAAAAACAGGAATTTTTCTATAACTCTCCTTAAACCCTCGCAATCCGAATCCTTTGGGGGTTGGTTTTCGCAAAACTCTTTGTTAGAGAAACTCTATTACATGAAAGGAACATACCTTCTAATTTTCATGCAGGTGTGTCAAATAAGTGAAAAACGGAAATATTTATCTATCACGTCTCATCCCCCTCAGTGCTCCTTGGGGGGTCAATTTTCCCCAAATCTACTTTGCAGTGGATCTCTACATCATGAAAGGAATCTGCTTATCAAATTTCAAGACTGTACGTCTAATAGTTTAAAAGCGGAAACAATTATCTATAACGCCCCTTAAGTTGCCGCAACCCAACTTAGGAAGCCATTTTCACAAAATCCATCTTATAGTGGATCTCTACTCAGTTTCAAGTTTTTACGTCTAATAGTTTAAAAAAGAAGTTAATTACCTATAACGCTTCTTAATTCTCCCCAACGCCATTTGGGGGTCGATTTTCACAAAACCATTTTGTAGCAGATCTCTACTCTATGAAAGGAATCCGCTTACCAAATTTCAAGAATGTACGTCTAACAGTTTAAAAATTTAAATAATTATCTATAACGCCCCTTAAGCCTCTGCAACGCCACTTAAGAAGCGATTTTCACAAAACCCATCTGATAGCGGATCTCTACTCAATGAATGGAATCTGCTTACTCAATTTCAAGATTTAACGTCTAATAGTGCATAAAAGGAGATAATTACCTTTAACGTCCCTTAATTCTCCACAACGCCACTTGAGGATCGATTTTCCCAAAAGCCATTTTGTAGCGAATCTCTACTCTATAAAAGGCATGCGCCTACCAAATTTCAAGACTGTACGTCTAACAGTTTAAAAATGAAAATAATTATGCATAATGCCCCTTAAGCGCTCTAAATGCCCCTTGGAGGTTGATTTTCGTAAAAATCATTTTGTTGGGGATCTCTACTGTAGGAAAGGAATATGTGTACCAAGTTTCAAAACTGTACATCTAAGAGTTTAATAATGGTAATAATTATCTATAACGCCCCTTGGGGTTCCATCTTTGCAAAATCCGTTCTTAGCTGTTGTCCTCTCCATAAAAGAAACCTGCCTACCAAATTTCAAGTCTGTAGGTTTAATAGTTCCGGAGATATCGTGATTAGTCAGTGAGTGAGTCACTTTTTTCCTTTATATATATAGGTATATCTCGCCAAAAAAAATATTATGTTTAAGAAAAGTCTGGAATAAAATTTTAAAAATTCATTTTTTCCCTTCAATTTTAAAAGCACCCTAGATATTTCTAAGCGCAAACATGTTATTAATCCCAGTAAAAATGTCTTCATTTTTCACTTTTTCAAATAATTTTATAGAAAAGCTTCATTGCTCAATTTTTGAACTGGTGAACTATAATTTGAAATTTTAATTGCGTAAATTTAATATCTGATATTTTTGTACATCTCAAAGATTGTTCATGATCCGTATTAATATCAAAAACAAAAGTCAGTTTAAGGCTGCACGATAAAATGAAAAGAAAAAAACAACACTAATACAAATACTTGAAATTATACTCATATGGTAGCTCCAAGAATCAGAAATTTGTAAGAAAAATCTAAGAGCTGAACTTCCGAAATTTCTTTTAAAGGGATAAAAATAGACTTTCCCCCTATAAACCACATTTAAATCTAAATAATATACTGCTTTCATTCGACGTATCGTCGAATATGTTGTTCAAGTCTATCAGGTTGCCTCTGCTAGTGACCTAGATAAACTAGAAAGGGTTCAACTCTCTGCTGTCAGTCATCAATGGTCTCCGCAATAGTTGCCCGAGGGATTTTGTTTTGTATGAAGCTGACTTGCAACCTCTCAGATTACGAAGTAGATATCTATTGACTTAATATGTGACGGGCTCACGCGTTTTTTCATTAACATGTCCTTTTGGGTTCTTTGGGGCCATATTAAATGGCAATTCTTTTCCAACCAACCCGAGAAGTAAAACGTGAAGGAAAGATGCAAATTACTAAGCTTTTAAATAACAGAAGTTTAGAGTAAGCGAGGTTGCATTTGGGGAGTGTTATGATAGTCCGTATTTCAAGTGTGAAGAATATTTCGAGAAGTTAAGTGACAGTCAATAAAAGTTACCCGTGACAGAGAGCCTTAGGTCAAGGTGAATACCATTGCATGCCAGTGAACCGCAACTTCAACTAGGATCAGATAGATTGTCATTTCGTCGAACATTAAGGTAGGAGTTACCAGTTTAATATTCAGATCTGTGATTACATTGAAATTGCGCTTGGGCGAGTTAGTTATTGATAGTGGTCCGAGTTACGTTATTTCGGTATTACATATTGTGTGTTTAGCCACCGTACATTCTCTCAGGTATCATATTATCTTCTAATCTGTTATAGGTTTAAGTTAAGATCTTAATAAAGTAATATTAAGATTATGGCAGCATCTAGTTCTTCATTTATTCCTACACCTCTAGCTCATACTGATAATTTAGAAGAAGGGCACCCGAGGGGGGCACCCTTAAAAATACTTTGCCAAGCCCATCAGTTATGCACTGCGAAAAACCGGTATTCAGAACTGAGTGCAAAATACTCACTTTTAAATACGTCACATACTCAAAATAGCTCCGATGCAAACATAGTCAAATTTGAGTATCCCGGATTCTCATCTTTGGCAACCAGTATGTACTCAAAATTGTAAGCATCACATACTCATTTTTGAAGCTGTTACTGGATCAAATTTGAGAATATAACAGCAAAATATGAGTGCGTAATGCACTCGTGTATGAGTTTTTATGGGTCAAATAAGTGTATGTATGGTTTTTATTTTATGGTTAATGTATCCAATAGGAATTTTTAACATGCAAATATATATCAAATCAAATTAAAAGGGATCTAAATATGTGATACTTAAGTTGTAAATTTCATTTTTTCCATCTTATATATTATTTAATTTCCTTTTTATAAAGTTTTTACCACTTAATTTCAAAAATCTTAACTCTTTTTGCATTAATTGTGTTACAAAAAGGTACTTGCGTATCATCGCAAAAGTGCCAACGTTCAAGAAAATTCGCCATGTCTCGTACGTGCTGAATTAACAACCATGCACTTCGTTTTATATAATGTCGCCAATGTTTTTTAGGTGATACGCAAGTTCCAAGAAAAATATAATTTTTGGTTTTCAAAATGCAACTGCTATGTGTGTGTGTGTGTGTGTGCTATGCTAAATTGTATTATTTTTGTACTTATAACTCAAATTTAAATCTTTGAAAATAACAAAAATAGATTTGATGCAATAGTTAAACAAATGTGTAAGCAATTTGGCTCATTAAAACTTATATTTATAGTTCTAGAAGCAATATATTGTCTCTTTAAAATCTAATACAAACAGAAAATTAACTTTTATTTAAAATCAGTCTTTCAATAAGTATCTTGGAAACATTACGATGAATAACAAACTTTTCATACTAAAAATTTCTAAACATAAAAGTAAGAAAGGAATAGTTTCTTTACATATTATGTAACATAAAAAAAACAAAAAAAACTTAAAAATCCGACTAAAATAAGTCTCATTAGGCCCACAGGAAAGTATTTTTTTATTAACTGTTTTGTTTAAATCAATACATACACATCTTCCGCTCTCAACACTTATCAACCGAGCCACTGGGACTCCCTTTTAATCCATCCACATGGAAATAAAAATGCATTATAATATATGTTAGAAATCAAACTCACTTTTATATTAACTGATTTTATACTCTATCACCAAAGAAAGCAAATATTGTAGTTTTTAAATTAATCTTTTTTTAAAATCAAAAATTAAAATATTTAAAAAGTTTAGGCCTTAGAAGAATGTAAAAACAACTAAAACACAGTAGAATTTTACATGTACAAAACATTAAAATTTTTTAACCAACTGGAAAGAGTTTTTAGAGAAATTTTCAGCGCTCGTTTAAGTGAAAAAACATCTAAGGACCAGTCAAACCATAATTTAGCCATTTTACTAGTGTATAGCATTTTTTTAAAAAAATGATTCACTGTAAATAAGAAAAATAAAAGTAACCAAATCAAATTTTTGAAATATTTATTCTGGAAATTGTACGCATTCATATCAGACCTTAAAAAAGGACAAAAGAATACAAGTGTAATTTTTGAAACAACATGACGCTATAAGTTATTTTTTATTGCATTTTTTTTGTAAACACTATATAAATCCATATTATTATCAACTCCATCTTTATTTGTACAGTATATTTTGTATTTTTATGTAATATACATCAAATCATTTTAAATATGGGAAGTTCTAATGTGTGTAAAGGAACATATAATTAAACAGATTTTTTTTATTTTTATGAAATCAATAGCACGTCTTACTAAATATGAGTGAAAATGCCTTTAAAACAGTGTTTCAAATAAATTACATGTCAGGATACATGAGTCAGCTAAATTATATACTGAAGAATTTATAGAGAGCTGGTTCTGAGAGGAATCTTAAAAGTTTCCTCGTTAGAATAAAATCTCTGCAAATGTTGTTCGTAATTATATAGTATTCTAAACGACAATCTTCAAAATTTAGCATAACATATGTTGTGACATGCTCCCCCCGTATGACTGTTTTGAATATGATGACAAAGACTACGATGTGAATAAAATCGTCTTAGGCAAAAAGTATGAAATTTGTAGATTAATTTTTATCCATAAAATATAAAAAAAGAGAAAAATTCAAAACTGCAAAATTTAAAATAATTTTATAAGTAGAAATATTAAAAATGAAGATTTCGCTTACAAGTAGAAATGAAATTAATGCAAATTATAAATAAAGCATTCATAATTTTAAGAAAATGGTTAAAGGTTTTTAAAATTTATTTTCTAACTAGTACACATGAAGGTTTGTCTTGCTGAGTGAGAGAGTATTAACGTGGCGCTGTTCAGCTACACAAGGCCTTTGGGCAATGGATCTCGTAATCTTGAACCATGGTCAGATGACTACCCTGTTGACCATCAACTACTGTTAAAAAATACCACACATTGGAACAATATATATATATATATATATACATCTGGAGGAGCTAATTTATTGTCAGTTCACTATGCGCTTAACGTCTTTTAGGCACAGGTTTGAAATCGCTGCAAATAAAATTTTGGTATCCATTAGTTTTCAATCCAAGATGGTGGTCTCACACTAAGAACTCAACATGTAAATAATTTAGAAGAATAGCTTATTCCTGACAAAAGAGAACTTACACTAATTTTAAAAGAAGCAAAAATGTTAAGCACTGTTATAGAAAACCAGTTAAAAAAATATGTGTATCAGTATTTAAAGAAAAAAAACACAAGGTATTTAGAAATGCAGGGAAAAGAAGCAGAAAAAAATAATAACTGTTAAAAACTAAAAAAAAATTCAATCCCAAAAAAGAAATCACTATCAGGATGTAAAAAGATTAATGTGGAAATGTTATGAATCTGATTCCTTAAATGTATTATTAATAAATTCGAGGGATGTGAATATATTGAGAGAGAGAGAATATATATATATATATATATATATATATATATATATATATATATATAATTCTGATAATTTTCAATATATCCAAAAATTCTAACTTCTTATTGTGTGAATTTTATTGACCAGAACATTTAAAAATGCATTCATTAAAAATAAAGTTGAAGTAAAATTACAATTTGCTGTCTCTCTCTCAGTGAATAAAGAATTATTTCTGATAGATTTTCTATTGTGGCCATGCAAATTTGCATTGTAGACATCTGCAATAAAACATACAGCCGTCAAATTATTTAACCTGTCTATAAACTATTTTCATTTTGCTGCCATACGTATCATATTTAATGATGGCCAAAATAAGCAAATTCTCAATCTAGAATAGGATTTAAAAAAAAAAATATTAGAAAACCAAGACAGAAAGTGCGAATTCGGTAATCCTTTTAGTCCATGAAAATTTAAAGAGGAGTGGCAGTATTCTTTAATATAAGAGAAGATCTTAGCACTCACCAATAATATTTGAAATATCCATTTATGAATAAACAACACAAGACTAAAATTACAATCTAGACAATGGGAAGCATGGAAATGTTTAAGTTTGTGAAAAAAATCTACTTAAAATTGTCTGAAATTAATAAGGATACTGCAGTAAATACAAATCAATAAAAAATTCTTTTTAATATCCTGGAATAATATCAAACAATATACACAATAAATAATAAAATAAATTTACAAAAGAATAAAATTAAAAAATAGGGGATGGCAACCATAGAACCAAATTTAAGTGTATTGGTAACCGTATTGTAATGTTATCGCCCAATTTGACAATTGTCAACATCAACACTTGGTACGTAGTGTACCAATATCAAATTAGAACATTAATTTCAATACTCAAAAACTAAAAACAACAAGCTGTCTCATTTTCCTTACAACCTGAAATGTATATAAAAAAGTTATTTAAGGATGGTTTCTATACCTATATCTTGTTTTTCTGCTTTTGTAATTCCATGGAAGAAAACTTGATATTAAAAGTTGACAAGTATAATTGAATATGAATAAGTAGGTTAAAGTGTAGTATAGGGGGGCCGCTTGGCACAGTCCTTTTTTTAGGTGACTAAAAGTGGTCGCCAAGGTACTTTTTTCGGAATTATTTATTATTTATTTTAGAATGAATTCGATATCTCACCATGATATTTAGATAAAAATCGCCAAATCCGAAGAAAAATCACCAAATCAAAAGTGCCCCCCTCTATATTACTCTTGAGATACAAGGGTAGTATAGGGGAGAATTATGAGATACACACACAATTTTCTGAGATACAAGTCTCTTCCACTTTTTCCGCACTGAAACAATTGAGGGACAGCTTTAGGAATTAGTTTTCAACGTCTCTCATTATATAAAAAGAAGAAATTTTCTTCATCTATGGTTTAATCTGTTAAAAAAATATTTATGCCAATAAATATATTTTTCTAGCTAATACAGTAGAAATAAAAACACCAAAATCTTGATCTACGTGAAAAAATGCAAAACCTATAATTGGAAAAAGAATTGCTTGTTTCATTATTATGGTGCTTCCTGTATGTCAGACTGAACAGATTTCTTGCATATTTCGGCTCATGTGCAACATACCTGCATACAGAAAGTTTTTGTACCAAAGCTTTATTAATTTTTGGTACTTACATATTATCGCAACTGTTTTGGCGAGATTATATGAAATGAAGCTCACATGGTTGTGTCAAAAAAATTAGCATGTACAACATATGGAAAATCAGGGTTGCCAACTTCGCAAATTATTTTAAATGTTGGCATTGTTGCGATAATATGTAAGTGCCTAAATCTTCTCTAACCCGCTCAGGACCAGTAGATTTTCGCTGTTAAGCCTAACTCCATTTCAACTACTGTAATAAAATACTCCAAAAAAAATTTATGGTTTATAATCATTCCAAATCCAGATAATACCGGTATGATCACAAACTCAGAAAAAGGAGAATAAAATCTCACAACATTCCCTGAAGTGATCACATACATGTAATCATTGTGGGATTCCCCGAAACTACACACAGTGGTAGGCTTCCCGATATCCGAAGCAGTTTATCTATGTTTCTTCTTTCCAGCAGTGTTATACGAACGTGTTTTTATCGTTTCAAACATTTGTTAAAGTTATTGTCAGTCTAAATTTACATAATATAACACTTGCAATAGTGACAAATATTATGATTTTTAGTTCTTATCATGGGTGATAGTAAAAAACACGAAAATAAAGCAACAAGAAAAAAAAGACAGGAGCAAATTTTGCCAGGAGTCCAATGGAGGCGTTATGGATGCCTTATCCACTTACCAACAACTTCTTACAGATCTCAAAAGGAAAACGCAAATTACATTAGATGCCTTTTTGATAAAAAGGCAGAAAATTGGACATATAGAAGATACTGTATGATCTGAAATGTAAAAATACTGATTTAGAATTTTATTTATTTTTATATGTATATTCATTTATTATGTTTCTATATTTGAAGGAATACAATTTTGTTTTATTGTTATAAAACACATAATTAATAAATTTAACGGTAAAATACCTAGCCAATTTTCTACCCATCTTACTGTATCTCATTCATTTTCATCCAAATACACAAAACACTGGTTACATTAAACGTGTGTTATAAACCAGAAGATCAATATGTTGTGAATTAAAACATACTTTGACTGGTCTTGTGTCTTTATTATTATAAAAAATAACAGATAATTAAGATTTTCTAGACATATCACAATAATCAAAGCAAAGTATTATAGCCTTTCTGCAGTGGCATAACGTACACCCCCATATTGCAGGGTGGGGAACAGGGTCCTAGGGAGCCAAAGCTTGTCAGCCGCCAAGCACCTACCCTTTGTAGAATCTGACTTGGGGGCCCAAAAACTTACTTTTCTGGGGCTTAAATGTTCTCTGTTGCACCACACTGCCTTTCTGCACTATGTTATAAGATAAATCGGTTCTTACATTTTATGGCAGATTCCTTGCTTTTTTCCGCTCAAGCGCAACGTACCTGCACACAGAAGATTTTGTACCAAAGATGTGTTAATTTTTGGAACTTACGTATTATCGTAACAGTTTGGGTGAGATTATATGAAATAAAGCACATGGTATGAAATGAAGCAAGTATTATGGTCATGAAAGTATAACCTTTCTTCAGTGGCGTAACATACAGACCCAAATTGCAGTTGGAGGGCTCAGGGGCCCAAAAGCCTGACATTCGCCAAGTACCTACCCTTTGTAAAATCCAACATGGAGGCCCAAATGTTCCCCGTTATGCCACTGTTTTTCTGCAATATGGTTTAAGATAAATCTGTACTTAGATATTATGGCAACAACGTTCAAGATAACTCGCCAAGTTGGCAGCACCAATTTTGCATGTGGGGTTATTCGTTGAATTGGCAATCATGTGTTTCGTTTCATATAATGTTACCAAAAGGCTGTGAGAATTTGTAAGTACTGTGATTAATCTAATTTAAACAATGCAGATCAATTATAAATAGGACAAAATATCGGTTAATATTAGTAGTTAAGTAGATTTTATTTTTATGCTTAATGTCTAATACCAAAAAGTAAAAAACATTCTTGAAATATATTATGTTCAATTTTACTAACTAATTTTACTCATTCTATAATTTCTGTTCAGTTAATTTTGATTCTTTCAATATTCGAAAATGAGAGTGAAAGAGGAATTATAAAATAAGAGTATTGAAATTGTTGAAACTCTTAAATAATTTTTTCTGAAACTCTGAAGACATTTTCCATAACTTAATTAATAAGCTAAAAAAGTTTAAAATTTTCAAGAAATTAGTCTCCTAAAAAGATTAATAATTGTCAACAAAAATTTATATAGTAATATTTAAATAAATCATGAATCTTTTTGGTATTGATTAGGATAAAATGGGTTGTCTAAAGTTGTATTTATTCCTACATTCAAGGCACCTTCTACTAGTA
Source organism: Trichonephila clavipes (assembly GCA_019973935.1). Classification (NCBI taxonomy): domain Eukaryota; kingdom Metazoa; phylum Arthropoda; class Arachnida; order Araneae; family Nephilidae; genus Trichonephila; species Trichonephila clavipes. The sequence continues at coordinate 197,953 of BMAU01017762.1, forward strand.
GTGCTATAATTGATAAAAACTTAATACCATGTTCAGCCAATTGGTAAAACCATATTGCATACTGAAACATGTTAATGCTATAATTCATACAAGAACATTTTATTGCAAAACAATAGTTTTATTTATGTAGCATAATGGTTGACCTCCTTTCAAAGCAGAATTTTAAATGGTGTTTTAGTAGTTGGCTATGTGTAATGACATGGATAAAGCTTTTCACTTTTGGGTTAAAGAGTAATATATCGCTAAATTAAGTTGCTTGGTGCCTAATTTCGGTTGCTAAAAATTTAACTCCCCACACACAACGAATTCTGCACTTAAACACCCAGGGTGGGTTTAAAAGAATGTTGCTTACAAATGAATTTAGTTTTAACTGGAATAAATCAAACAATATGACTTATGAATCAAGTAAATTGCTTTTTAAATAATCCGTCAAAATAAAGTAAACATCACATTTACCATATCGCTTAGTTGGCAGTCAACTATACAGAGAGTGTAATTAGTAATTTTACCAACTTATTTAACATATCTTATATTAAAAACAAATCATGTACTTTTAGTTTTACGAACAAGAAAAAATCAGTTAAGTAAAATAACAACAAAGAATCGAGTACTCATTTTAATATGTGTTCCTCCGCGTGTAACGGGGTAGATACGAAATATAGTTCGGAAGATTTAAGAGAATTAAATTTGTTGTTGAACCCCAATTTTCAAAATATGTAGCCAATATATTAAAAGAGTTTCTGTAATCCTGAATAGGTTTTTTAATTTGTTCGAGAGAATTAATTAACATTTTGGGAGATTTTTAGTGCATGTAACGAATTAAATTCGATCAAAGCATGCCGTCAAATCTGATACAAATATACTCATTTCAAAATGAGAATATATACGTGCTCATTTTGGAGTATGTCTTTTATCTCCGTGTGGTGATTAGCACAGAACCTCTTGTTATGTGCGCAATGGGCTCAATAATCGTCTCTTAAAGAGAGGAAGTCCGCTTAGATAGGCTGAAAGCTAAGGACGATTGCATAAAGAAGTGGAATATGTCTCTCTGACCCGTTGCACGGATGTTGCTGCATCGTTCTATGAACGGGTCTTTTTTAATACCGAATTATTCTCATACATTAACAAGGGCACTCAATATTCAGAGTTCTTAGGCAGCTTGCTTTGGAGGCCATTCATAAAGTCCCGTGCGACACATTGCAGATCAATACTGATGGCAGCATGGGTGTAGGCGCTGTCTCGGGCAGTAGAATGTTCATCAAAAAGAAGAATGGCAGTAAGAGAAATCCTGATTAGAGCTCAGTGTTTCGGGCAGAACTCTTAGCTATTGAGAAGGCTTTGAAATTTTGCTTTACTGAGAGTCTCAATACAGATATTTGGATATTTAGTGATAGCCGCAGCTCTATTCAGCATCTATCGGAGTGGTGGGGACAAGGTGATAGAACAACAACGTTCCCTATGCCTTAAGGATTTCACATCATGCCTAAGGTATAGGATGAATAAACGGGAGATGTTAAAATAACGTCTCTTCAAGGTCATTTCCATGATGAAAGTAAGTGGTTTTATCAAACCCGCAACTGTTTCAGTGAAATGATGAAATGAACTAATCTGGATTTGTATTGGCAAAATGCTGTCCGGGAGGGGGACACCTCGGGGGTCGAGTCCTTGTACTTCCTAACCATACAGGTAGTGCTATCGATCCCCTAAACATCAGCCCCATATCTTTACAAAATGGCTCCTTTCTTTATTTCATCATTTCACTAAAACAGTTCGGGGATTTGATCAAATCAATTACTTACATCAGGGAAAAGACCTCAAAGAGATGTTATTTTAACATCTTGCGTGAATTGATCATCTCACTTAGGGATTCAATGAAAGTCCTACCCCATCATTTTCCTGCGACATATATATATATATATATATATATGAGTCCCCAACCCTTCAAGGGACATTTGGGGTAAAACCTACCATAACAAATCAACCTGCCTTCCGCATAAGGACTTTGACTTCGGCTTCGGCGAACTTACAAGGAACCACGTGAACGAACGACACACTGGCTCCTGATCGACGCTCAAATAAGACTCGTTTTGTCATGGCTTGGAGTACAGACTGCTTTGCTGAACATTAAATACAATATGATAAATGGCTGCACGTTGCATTTCTCCTGTCATCCTAAGAATTACTCAATAATTATATATATATATATATATATATATATATATATATAATTTTTCAATCGTTAATAAAATACTCTCTATTCATCCATTCAAAGTAGGAATTGACTTAAAATGTTCTTTTCCTACATTACTTGTTCTCTTAGCTAATAGTTAGATAGATCCAATAATTTATTAATAAACAATGAAAATTTAAGCTCAATTATGGTCAAATATGCTTGAAAGCAAAACTGTTCAGGTGCAATTTGCTTGAAGAAGTTGTATACTTAGCAATTTTTTTAAAGGTGATTTCATTTCTAATTATTTAGCCCCGTTCCATAAACCTACTTTATATCTCTTCCCAATATATTTAACTGAGTCGTACATGGTTTGAATAGCATATAATTCCTTGTAAAAAGAAAAAGTCGTTGAAAATTTATAAATAAATATTTCCTGAAATGAAATACTATTCAGAACATTAAATTGGAGCTTTGTACAAGTTTTCGTTAGTTTTAAATGTTGGCGATCTAAACTTTTACGAATTTATTAAGTGTTTTGAATTTATTGCATTCTTCTTAGTAATTGGAGTACTTCTTTATATTGCAGATTATAGGCATGAAGAATTTCAGAACATAATTTTATTACTAATAATTTCATATTTTTTTATTGGTTTTTTTTACATATATCTGGCTTTAACTTTTTTCTTGCTAATAGTGAACTCTCCAAGCAAACCCAATTCAATATCTTTTTTTTATCTTAATCTGTACAACATACAAAGTTTTTGCACTTAAATGTCGAGTTAGTGAATGGTTGACATTTTGAGTTATATAAATTATATACAATTCATTGTCTTTTTTAAATGAAAAATCTCGTGACAATCTAACAAAATGCTTCTTTCGTGAATAAATTTATTTTTCAGAGTATGTGACATTAAGACAGATTACATCCGCTTGGTATGAGTTTCGTTTCTGGAAAAACATTACTCGAAGAAAAGATCCATTTTTTTTCTTAAAGAAAATTTAATTCGAAAAAGATGAACTTTTCTGCTAAATAAGAGTAAAGTGAAATAAAAAAAATGAAATAACGAAATAAATCCTACACTTTCTTAGTAGTCTTGCTGGTAAATAGACATTATTTGACTCAATAGTAGAAATTCTTTTATTTCAAACTTTTCTCAAGTTAATAGTAAATTATAATCAAAATACTTATGATATGAATATTATGCAGTAAACGATAAAAATCTGCTAATGTCTTCGTCCAATGCATTTCATTTTCTATTTTATTTATATGCTAATCAAAATTATTTAAGCAAAATATAATTTAGATGCTAATTGCATAGCCCGGTGTAGCAACTACGGCAGTTTCTTCAATGTAATGAATTATTTTTTTACATGAAATGTTCTTATTTTCCTATTGAAGTAACGAATGAAATGCCATAAGATTTTTCCTGAACTTAAAATTTGCGTATTATAACCTGTTATTTGCCCAAAACTGTTTTAATTTTTAGATAAAGATATTGTTTGTCTTCCAAAGTATATAACGCATAAATTGACAATAATCTATAAATTAACTTAATTTTATTAATTTTCAATTGCCATGGAACATTATATTTTCCTTTCAAGGTCAAAATTAGTATGTTCTTCATTAATGTAACGAAAGTTGTGTCTTAGATAAAATAATAGTGTGTCTCGTTAAAAAAATACACACACATAAATAAAATAAGACCTTGTTAGCACCTATCAAGACACTTTATTTACAATAACTTAAAATGATATTACTTAGCCTCAAAACTGCATAATAATATAGCCTATTAAATTTTATTTCTAAAATAAATCCAAAATATATAAAAAATTTTCCTGAAAATGTGCTAAATATTTTTTATAATTGTCATTGAAATATCACCTAGTGAATAGTTTCTTCGGTGAAGTACCTATATAAGACAAGAGTACTTAAAAGCACAGATGAAAGTGTTCCTTATATTCCCGAAAAGCGATAGTAAAGATCGTCCTTTTTCTGGAAATATAAGACACGGCAACCTAAAATATAGAAGTCACAATTGTCAAGGCGAAGTGTGGTATAATCGTCCTTGCATAATGAGTTTCCCTTTGTTACATTTACTAAAATGTTTAAATCATAATTTTATTAATATCACAGAAAGGCGAGTAATTATCTCAATCGTCCTTTTCTTGGAATAATCAACTTATAGCTTCCATCGAAGGCATTTCTTTTGTTACTTTAAGGCGAAAATGAATCGTCCTTTTTTCTTCTTCTTTTGATGTTAGCATTCACATGGTTGATGAAAATACTTCTTTACACATCAGGTGTCTACGTCCAATCGTCCTTTGGACACATAAAATAGGTTACCAATATTAAAAGGAAAATTCCCTTTTCTTAATGAAAAGCGATACATAAAAAGTGTCCATTTCAATAAAATAAAAAGTGAATCTCCTCCCATGACGGATGGAAAAATAGTAAGAGAGGTTCTCTCTTTTTCTTGAAGGCAGTATAAAGATCATCCTTTTTATAACGTATTGAAGTATTTTTTCAAATTATAGAGAACAGCCCCCATGATCTCCGTTGAAAGCAATTCTTTCTTTTTCTGTAAATAAGACTTTGGTTCTTTTAATCACGGTTAACGGCTGTAATGGTCTTCATAAACTGTGATGATTTTGATCATTCCTTCTATTTCATAACCTGTGAAATACTTAAAATTTTTTAAGAATAACTTTTATTCCCCATGTGATAATTAAGATCGGTTTGATATTAGTTACAAGAAACGTCATGTACAAGGTATTGAAGTATAGCACTATTATAGAAGGTACTTTCACCAATAATTGAGCAATCGGTTCTTTGTTAATAATAGTTTTTTCTAATTTTATTTCATTTATCCTTTCAGGTAAGAATCGGTCTTCATCCTTCTTGATACACTTGACTCTGGTGAATTTCATGCATTTAATCTTTTTTTTTTACATATGCTAGAGTTATTATCTCTTTTAGAAATGTTTAAAAAAATAAGTTTTTCTGGCTAATTTTAAAGAGAAATTGTATGAAATTTGATCCTGTAATTAATTTAAAATATTTTATTTTTGACCCCTGTTTGACGACTTGGCCGAATAACCGTTTTATTGATATAAATCATTCTTCTTTGCAGGAGACACGATTATTGCATTGCTTCTATTCATGAAATTGGTAGCGATTTGATTTTATATTGAACATTTTACATCAATCTGTATAAGTTTTAAAGATATTAGATTTTTGCTAACTGCACGTCAAGATTCAAGGCTTGACACAAGTGAAAAACTGTGACAGAGTGCACTGATGGAACTGGTCTAGGGTTTATGTTCTTAAACATCGGTCGTTCATTTAGTGGGCGGAGATGAGCTTTTAATTCCAAGGCCTCGCAGATCTTAAAAACAGTGAACGAGTACACATCAGGAGGTGATGAGCTGTATTGGGCTTTCTTGGTTCTAGTTGGTGTCGGTTCTTGGTTGGTGTCCTGGAAAGGAACAAGTTCAGCCTTTAAATCCAGGGCTCGACATATAGCGTACACGGTTGTTGAGCGTACCTGAGGAATTGCTGTATTGTCGTTAGCCACCCCGACTGTGACATCCAAAGAGAGCGGGTTCTCAGATCCAGTTTGAAAGGTGCAATGGTGATTGAAGTAGAAGTTTTTTATGATTTCCATGCCCACTTCAAAAATGAGAATATCGAAAAGAGATGGCATATCTTGCCTGGAAGCAAAGTAAAAGACCCAATGCATCAAGTGCAAAGCAATCTCCAATATGAAGGAGAGTGTCATTGTAAGCCAATGTCTTTCGCTTTGTAAAATTTCTCAAAATACAGAAATTGCTTAAAGTCGCAACTTTATAGCCAAGATCAAAACATTAAATTAACTTTAATCTTAAAAAACACAATAGTTACTCCTTTACATTGTTAAAGTATTTTAATTCTGATTGTTAAGGAAGTATTATTTGCTTGAAATGCCATTTTTTATCAAAACCATAATGAACTTTTAATTACATTGTTGCTTTTTTTAGTTTAAGTCACAGAAGGTCTTGTAACAAATTCCACAATTTATTCTGACCGGTACATTAAAAAATTCTCTATCTCCTATTTTGAAAAGTAGAACTAATAAATTCACTTTTGTATCTATTTAAAATACCGTAAGTAAGGAATAAAACAATATTTACAAAAAGGACAGGACAGAAAGACACTTACACATACAAAAAAAAAACCTATTTCAAATTATTGAAGTAAAAAAAAATTTTGCTTTGAAAAATTGGAATTATTTTCTTATCATCTTTTTCTTCTTTTTCTTTTTGGGAGGAGGGAGATGCTGCTGTTTGTTAGCTTGAAGCCTTTCGGAGAAAATCTGTCCCCCTATTGGGTCTTCCGTGAAAAGTCTGTGCAAAGCAGCGTTTCTCAAACTGTGAGGCAAGTCCTCCTAGGAGAGCGTGATAACTCTACGAGGTGGGCGCAAGAAAGTCGAAAACAAAAGGCTGTTTTAAAAAATTATTAATTTACTGAAATTCAACAAACAAAGTACTAGTCTAAGAGCTAGCAACGTTTTCGAGAAAGAATTTTAGAAAAGCTGATTCTTTAATATTTCTTTCTCTATGACTTTTCGAATATCGTGCGGGCTATCTGGCTGCCAGTAAACGTTGCGTTTATTAATGCGCATCATACCTTTACAGGTAAAAATATTGATTTTTTAAATAATTTTAGAAAGAAAGGTTTTTTTTTGTTGTTTTCACTAAACTTAAAATGTTATTAACAACATGAATTTATTAATGCCAGACATTTTTGTTGTTGAAAATAATGTGCCACATGCTATTTTGCATGAAAAAAAATCATTAATTTCAAACCATTTTACAATGTCTGTAATTTTAATATTATTTTATTTATACATAATATTAAAGAGAAGGGTAAAAAGAGGTTATTGATAGGAACAGGACTCTCTCTCCAAGCATCAAGTTGAAAACGAAACCATTGAAGTCATTCTAAAAGACCATTTGAAAGAAAATAAGTAATTATTTCTGGCATAAAACTAAATGTATTTATTTTTTACAAATAAATCCTTAATTGCTACTTGACTCGGGAATTTCTGACTAATTGGAGGAATTTTCAATCGTTAATAAAATACATTTTAAAGCGCTCAATTGAACTGGAATTTTATATACACGAAAATTTTGCAAGACAATACAATAATTTAATTATAATTAATAAAAATTAAAATTTAATGAAACTAATTATTTAAATAATTACATATATAGCCACGTTGGCATCATATTTGGCGACTTAGCAACCATTTTGGCGATTTGTGTTAAAACTTAAAATGTTTTGTTCTCACGTTTTAAAACATCCAGTTGAACTGAAATTTTACATACACGAGATTGTATTGGATGACAATAAGATACTTTAATGATAATGAATAAAAATTAATTACCACTTATTGTTGTGATTCTGTCATTTTTCTATACATATTTATATTAATAGTAACTATTTAATAAAAAGTAGCTAAGATAAAAAATTTCTTTGTTGATCTATAAGTAGGAATTTACTTAATTTTTTTTTATATTATGTCTAGATTATCTTCCTAAAATCTACTTAGAAAAAAATATAATTTTAAATGAATTTTTCTTTAGAAAAAAGAAAAAAAAGGAATTAATTATACGACTAGGGATCAACATATTATCTTCTGTAAAAACTGGAAAGGTTCCCTCTGTCCACCTAACGTTGGACCAAACCCCATTTAACAAATTATGCAAGTGTTTATTCTCATTGCTCTAATTCTAAAAGTTTAATTTATATACAGTATATGGGGTCTCAATTATTTGTTCTTTTTCGTCCCCCAAAATTCGTTCTTGGAGCTTATCTTCCCGGACACAGCGTTTTCCAACACTTAATTGGCAAAGTTCTCAGATTTTGATAAACCTTCAGTTCTTGTAGCTTCCTGGAAAGATGCGCATTCTGTTCTGTTGATTGTTAATGAGTTTTTAAGACAAGACGTTCTAATCGCAACGATTCCAACCCAAGCAATCATCAGAATATTTTGCTGTGAGAGCTTGTAGTAATGTACTATCACAACTGTATTAGCGACGTTAAATGAAATGAAGCACATATTTGTCAATTCAACACGTACGACAGATTGCAAAATTCGTGTTGTCAACTTGGCGAGTTATGTTGGACATTAGAATTGTTGTTATAGTATGCAATAAATTTATTATATCATTAGGAAACATATTTTTTTTTACATACCGATATAAATTATAAGATTCAAATAAAATAAATATTACGAAATGATATTTTTACTACGACTTATCAGATGATGGTCCACTGACGAACTGTATCAGAAAACATGGATTGCCTTATAAATGTAACGAGATTATTTAAGAGATTTATATGTTAAATTGTAGAATAGGGGCGGGGAGGGGTAGCTTCCATGGTGACCAATATCGTTAGACAAGCAACTTAATTTATCGACTGGTATTTTTAATGACCGGAATCAATAGCCAAGCAACATAATTAAACGATAGGTTTTTCAAAAATTAACAAATTGTAATTTTTCAATAAAAATAAAGAAATATTAATGTGAAAAAAATAAAGTATTTTTAAAGCTATCAGTATACATATAATGCAAAAAAGTGAAAATAGTAATTTTTTTTTGTTATGTATAGGTGTAAATCGTAAATTAGAATATAAAAGAAAAAGGTTTACTTACGCTGAGGAAACTTCTAAAAGGGTGTAAAGTTCTCTTTCACACACACTTCCAAACATACATCTCTACAAAAGATCATCCAATCGGTGACTCTTTTTTTCGAAGCTTTAAGTTCGAAAGAATTGAAGTCCCTGCTCGAGTTTTGCATCCACATATTCGTCAACATAAGAATCTAAAGCATAATCGGCTTACTTTCTCGGAACAGCTTTTCGAAATTACTGATCTTTTTACACATTATGCAATCGTTCGTTTGTTTCTGCATTCCCAAATATATCCTTCATTTAAATTCTTTTTAAGCAGACACATAACTTTCTTGCAAATTAAACATTCAGTATTTGCAGCAATCAATCCTATTTACATGTACCACTGTATTACATGCACACAATTTGCTATTTCATTCCAAAAAAAAAGCTAATCCTACCTTTCAGACATACTCGTCAGCATAATAGCATGAGTCGAAGGAACAAACGAAAAAGAGGAAAATCGAATAGTTACAAATTGCAAGGGAAAATTCAAAAAATCCTTCAAGGACAAAATTTTAATGCAAAATGAAAATTAAAAAATAAATGATTGAATTGTTAATTTGAAAATCGTCTGCCGAGTTAAAAGCATCCGCAAATTGTTTAAATAAATAATAGCAATTAATTAAAAAAACATGTGACCTGATCTGCATAAGACCATAAATCAAGGGTTACCATATTATACAGTCTGTCAGAATGAATTCGTTATCTCATCATTATATCTAAATAAAAATCGCCAAATCTGTCTTAACCCCCCCTTCCTAATCTACACTTAAGCCTGTGTTATGCGTATGCAATTTTATGTTATGCTTAGTGAAATGCACTTTTACAAAAGTATGTTTTTGAACAATTTATGATAAACAAATGTTTAAAATTCATAAAATTATCTCGGGTTGCAAAACATTGCTGATTGATTAGTGTGGAATGAGTGAGTGAGTGAATATTAACGTCGCACTGTTCAGCTATACGAGGGCTTTTGGCAACGGACCACGTAATTTTGAACCATGATCAAGTGACGTGGACGACACCTGATCTGGCACCCCCTCTACTAACTACCACACCACACCAACGGGAGGACATTTCAGCTTTTGACAGATTTAACGTACATCGCTGCCCTACACGGCGAGGCTTTAATGGATGGTACTGGGCTCGAACTCATGACATGATATGATCCGATACCTTGACCACTGGGCTACCGCAGCCTGATTAGAGTGGCATAGATTATTACAAATGCAGATAATATATATATATATATATATATATATATATATATATATATATATATATATATATATATAGTAATTTTTTAATAATAAAAAACGAATTATTTCCAGACCTTAATTCACGAGAATTCTCAAAATTACTAATGTAATTAAGACCCAATATCTATAAAAGTGGATAATGATTAAAAATTTACCAATTTACGAATTTCAATTGCCTATTCCACCTCAAATGTTGACAGTAGATACAAAGTTCCCTGAAAGATAATTGCGAAATCGGCTACATTCGGTATACAAAATAACAATTTAGAATATTAATTATTAGTATTATCATTATTATTGATATGAGTCAGTAAAAGTCACGATGTGGGAGAAATCCTATGAAAGATATTTAATTATTGAGTGAATTAATTATTTTTTTATGTAACAGCTAAGGGTCTTCATGTATTCCTTCTGCGATTTCATTTTAAGTGGAAATTAAATTAAATGGGTTTAAGTTTCAGTTCATGAATCAGTGAGGCCATTTACTAGCATTCAGAGTGCATTCCATTGAGTCTCTACCGGAATAGATTTCAAAGTGTTCTTCCACCAGCGAGTCCGCAGTCGTATCATGAATTTAATTTTTACATGAACGCATACAAACGCACATACACATACATTCTCTGATATAATTTATTTCTTCAAAATTACGAGGTTCGTCGTCAAAAGTTCTCGTGCAGCTGAATAATGTGACGTTAATATTCACTCATTCAATGACTCGTTTACTTTGTTCTGATCAAATCTGGAAACCAGACAAAACCTTCATTCTTCATATTTTTAAAAAGTTTCCCTTAGTCGGATTCCATAACCCTTTTGGCAGCGATGCACGTTAAATCTGTCGAGAGCTGAAACGTCCTCCCGTTGGTGTGGTGTGGTAGTTAGGAGAGGGGGGTGCCAGCTCAGGTGTCGTCCACGTCACTTGACCATGGTTCAAAATTACGTGGTCCGTCGCCAAAAGCCCTCGTGTAGCTGAACAGTGCGACGTTAATATTCAATCAATCAACCTTAACCCTTTATCTACCGTATTATGATTTACTGAAAATGTTTTCATGCAATATTATTTTGTACAGTGACAATATTGGAAATTAAGAGATATATATACATAAATAAAATATTCAACTTTGGGAAATTTAATTTGTTAGAGCTAATTAATTAAATTGGTGCTTTAAAGTACCGTCAGTCCACAAAGGTCTCAAATAGGGATTGCAATACCGGGATACCGAATATCGGTATTTTGAGCCATTTGCGCAATTCTGTAATTCCGGTATTCACAAGTTAAAATACCGATTTTACGGTATTTACTAGAAATTTTTAAAATTGTGTCTACTCTATATGTTCAGGGATCGCCGACATAGCAAAATAGTATACGGTTTTTGATTTTTTGTCTCCCTAACGGGCGAAATTAATTAGACTGGGCAATGGCGCACACAGGAATTTTCCAAGGGGGGGTCCGGGATAGAAAGTTCACCATTCTGGTATCATGCTCCTTTTGATTTTGTCGATTTTAGGGGACAAAACACAGTAAAAAACTAATTTTTGAATAAATAATTAGCATAAATTAATAAAATTAATCACATTAATAACAAGTAATTAATTAAATTTTACGTGCTATATACTTAGAATTACAATCAATCGAAAAAAAATCAACGGTTTTGGGGGGCTCCAGACCCCCAGGCCCCCCCTTATGTGCGCCACTGAGACTGTGCATATAATAATGAAACGCACAATCAAGAAGTGATAAAATATGTGAATCATCCAAAGAATCGTGCCAAAACTATTTTATTACAGCTCAGAGAGATACTGCACACGCGCAGGATTTGTAGTCTGAAATTCGTATTTGTGAAAACAGGGTTGTATTTGTGAAGAAAGTACGGAATATTTCACTTTTTCAATTAGTGTCTTCGTTATTCACATTGTATTTGCATATCGTACTTATAACTGAAAATAAAAAGGAAGAAAAGAAACTAAAGAATTCAGTGTTGGTCAACTTTTTAATAACTTTATTTAATTTTTTTTACCCACAAACCTATCCACATTCATAAAAATTCGGTACAGTTATCGGAGATGATGATGACACTAATGTCGACACTGAAAAAAAATTTTCTCTTGAACAAAAATTAAAAAACATAAGTAAAACAAATATTTCACAAACGAAATGCAATGCAGAAATTAGCTTATCCAAAAACTCACCCAAAGTTAAATAGATTTCTTTGAAAAGATTAGAGATTTAGTGGTAAATACCTGGAAAAAGTATATCACGCATTGCTAAATGTACCTCCAACTAGCGTAGATGCAGATAGAGCGTTTTTTTGACAGCAGGGAATTTTTGCACAAAATTACGTTCCAGGCTTAATGACAGTACAATTGATGCTTTATGTTTTTTAAGATCACGCTTCAAAAATGTGTAATAGTACCACAAATTGAATAGTGATATTTACACTTCTTGTGATTTAAATAAATAAGATGTTCCATTACTTTTTTGTGACTATATATTCACCGGTATAACTTATAAGTTACAAATTGTTTTTTGCGTTATTAACACTTCTAATAAAACTGGCAAATAAAAGAAATAAAGAACTGTGTTTTCTAAAATTTCTATATAATACCTTATCCTGGTATTAAGATCTAAAAAATACCGAATACAGGTATTGAGCTTTTGGTTCGGTATTGCAATCCCTAGTCTCAAATATTCCCATAACATGAAAAGAACAAATGACTCTTTTAATGCAGTTTTAACTCTTAAAAATGTTATAAATAACCAGAGAACACTAATATTTTACAGCACAAACTTTTTATTTTTTAAGAATACTAAACTTAAAATTTATTTGCTTTTTTTTACACATAAACTTAATTTGATGATATTCATAGTAACAGTTTTTTCATTAACAAACATTTACTACGCGTTGTCCATTTTGAGAGGTTTAGATTAATTTTTTTTAAAGCACTGTATCATGAGGTAAGAAATGCTGTATTTTCTTTACATAAACTATTCCACCTTAAGTTCAACGACTTGATCGTCATCCTAAGAATGTAAAGAAAATTCCAGCAGATAATTTGCTGGCACTTCTTCATATGTTAGTACATCGTTGATTTCAGATAGTAGGTTCTGTAATAAATCCAAAGCCTCTTGAAGACAGAATTTCTTTTTTCCAAACATTATAAGATGAGGAAATAATAATATTAATAATATCCCCTTAAAAAATCTCCTATATTATTTTTAAACCTCAGTTACTCATAAAGATATTAAAATGTTGTTAATTTTTGAAATAAGAATAGATATTTCAGTTAATTGTGTGGCAGAAAAAAAAACAGAGATTCAAAATTAAATTTTTTTTTTGAAAACGTTAAAATAAAACAATAAAAAGCAAAATAAATAAGCTAAGCTTAAAGAAATGCCTAAAAACGGCATAAGTCTATTGCCCTATCGCGATGACTCTTCAACACAACAAAAAACAACAAAAAGCCACACGGACGAAGAAAAAACTAAATCCTTGACTGAGTTCCTGCTCCAACACCCAATGTGCTGTCAGTACCATAAAGTCATTTAACTGTAAAATTAATTATATACAGTGTTCACTTAAAATAAACAGTCAAATCGTTTTCTAAGGTCTTCTTTTACATATAAAAAAAGACACCTTTTGACATTAACAATTTTTTTTTGTATCAAAAATGACAATTTTCGGAATCTGATCAAAATATCAGCTGAAAACGCAACTTCTGCTAGAAAACTATTCGCCCTCCCCACTAAAATACTCATCATAGAACCCCTTGTAGCCATATATCTTGAAAGAGTGGATTTAAAGGAATATTCCTGCTAAGTATCGTCAGAGTATTCGTAAAAATGTTTATTTTATGTAATTTTAAATTGAGAGTGGTACTTATAAGTACCATCGGTAGATAAAGGGTTAAAGCAGTTGCTGTACGAAGAAAAACAAAGCTCATGAATATTATAAATAATGACATTTCTTGGAAAATAGAACCAGTCGGTTAAACAACTTGTAAAATTGACTATCTGATGTATTGATGCATTTATATAACACCCCCCCAATCAGTACTCTGATACATCAGCATCAGCGCTTATCTTGGTAAATTAATAAAGAAAAGTATGAAAAAAAAATTTATTTATAAGAGGATTTTAAGATTACGATTGTGGCTGTGGAATTTTAAATGTGCCGCAGCTAGAGATGAGTGAAATTCTTTATGAAAATGCAAACTATGCAAAAAAAAAAAAATGCAAATTTTTATATTACTATACTGGGAAGGTACTTTTAAAATAAATGTAGTGAAATGGGGTCAAAACTACACGGATACAGTTAAACATTATTTTCGATTATCAAGGCTACATTCTTGTTTATTTGATTTTTAGTCATTTATGCTTAAGGAAAATACTCACATAAACTCTATTTAAGTGAATACTGTAAATAATATAACTGTTTTTTTTATATTTATTTCAGAAGTCTCTGCGAAGAGAAGAAAATTCCAAAGATAAGAAAAAGCATATCTGTGGACATGCCATTAAAAAAAATCCCTTGAGAATTAATCACCGAGGAAACATGTAATGAAAAAAAAATTTATAATAAAGTTATAAAAAACTAAAACATGGAATGATATTTTTTAGATAGCTTAAATACATTTTTTGTAAAATTGAAGCATTCACTCGATACATGTTTAAATTTTTTTTTTAAATTTGTAAGTTGATCACGATTTCTTAGTTCATAGTTATTGTTTACTTACTTACCATTTCACTTCTGAAAAATTCTTATTCAGACTTTTAAATACATTATGAGTCATTATAAATCCATATGATACTTGCGAGTGATTTAGACTTATCACATTTATATTGTATAAGCAGCATATGATAGTATTACAGGACAGAGTTTTTGAAGATCTTATTTGATTTTACTGTTCCATTAAAATTATTCAATCTTATAATGTTCACAATGACTGAGACCTTCTCAATGGGGCGAATTCAAGAGGAAGTGTCTATATCGTTTGAAATTTTTAATGGAATTAGAAAGGGAGATGCATTAGCATGTCTTCTGTTTATTATTCATGTAAAGCAGGGATACTGAAACTTTTTTTCTAATGGACCGCATACATATGTCATTTATTTTACGTGGGCCGCATACATATGTTAGTTGTTTTACGCATGCCGCAACATGAGGATAAATACGGGGGAGAAATGCATTAAGACAGTGTCTGTCAAACTTTGGGCCTTGCCCCCTTATAGGGGCGTGACAACTCTACAAGGGGGTCGGGAGCATATTTAAAAGTCCGAAACAAAAGAATATTTAAAAAAATTATTAATTTACTCAGAGTAAACGAAAAAAAAATTATTATGGCACAATAAAAATTAAAATGCACATTTACACTGATATAATACACTTATAAATGCATCAGTACTGCACGATGTATTTTATATTTAATTTAACAATACTAAGTTAAAAACAAGTTTAATAGTTACCAGTGACCTTGTCATATATAAATTTATATACAAAAATGTACTATTATCTTTAAAATTTGTACTGTTTGTAATTAGTCCCTTAACTGCTGATTAAAAGAAACGCAATTCGCTCCCCAAAGACACCGTTTTCTACGTAGACCTGCTATGTGGCGAGTGTGATGTATTGGAAGGGAGGGGCGAAGTAAAAGGAATAAATAAGCAAATCCTCTGAAATCCTTCGAAAACTCTGTCAAAGTCCTTTTATTGCATTCTAAAGCTTTTCTTTAAGGTTCAAAAATAATTTTTATGGATAGCAGTGTACAGAAAAGATCGTACTTCGAAACGACGTATATATACACCCAGGACATACAATTGACGTTTTAACTGAGCGAGACGTATATATACACCAGTGACACTTAAGAGATTAATTGGTATATTGCAGCTTTAGCGTCTAAGTATAGTTTTATTGAATTCAAAACATTGCTATTGTGTGGAAGGGGGCGCGAGGGAAATTCTGAATGAATATTGGGTCCCAAATATTGAAAGTTTGAGAAGCACTGCATTAAGACCAAGATAACATTTCAAATTTCTAATGTGGAAAATTGATCAAAATATAACTCTTGTTTTGCTTTTTTTAACTATTATTTTTGTCTCTAACACTAAATTAGAAGCCTTTAAGAAACATTCCTTCACAATTTCTGCATCGGTAAACTGTTTCATATGATTATCAGTAATATAACAAACTTCATAGGTTGTCTTTGTTGCTTTTGCAAAGATTATTCAAGAAAGCCTATTTATCACTTCTTGAAAGAGATCTTCGAGGAAAAGTGTCATTGACTGCTTCCTGTTTATTCGTATTTTTTAAATATTTCACTTTCGTGACAATTCAAACAATTTCTGACCCATGTTTGTTTTTCACTACAAAGTAGTGAACCGTCCCAGTCGTCTTAAAACGATATATTTTCTTCGAATATTTTTCGCTTGCAAGATATGAAATGTAGTTAAAATTCAGTTACACCCATAAAATTGTCACTACTCCAGTGTTGTTTACAATCACTAACCGTAACTGTTTTTAATAGAAAAAGAATATCAATCCATACCGGAAAGACATCAACAGCAAAAAGCAAAATTGATATATTTGATTTCTTGACAAAGAATTTCCGACCAAATTTTTAATACAATGTTTTTAAATAAGTGAATTTCTCAGAGCAACGGGCCATACCTGGGCTACTTAAAAAGGCTCGGTGGGCCGCAGGTTGTGTATCGCTGCTCTAGAGGGTGCGTGATCAGGAATGCTGGTATACAGGTTACATGTACTATATTGAGTAAATCAATATATATTTTGGCAATAACGATGGTGTTGACAATATCGTAAAATCGAGAGCTTTCTGGTAGTGGACAGATCTGCTAGAAGAACTAATCTAAAAGCGAATATGGAGAGGACAAAATATATGTATTATGGTTGGTTGGAAATCATCCCTTATTAGTTTGAAATTGACTTCTTTAAACTTGAACATGTGAAAAATTGTACCCATCAAAGAACAAATAAGTTATATATTGTTATGAATTTTGTCTAAAATAGTGTAAATTAATTGTAATTGGTTGTGTAGTGCATTTAAATTACTCCATATTATATTTAATTCATGTCAAAATTGTAATATTCACAAGCAACGCCATCCCTTACGTTAAAATGATGAATCAATGCCGATAGAGCCAAGTTGGCATCATTTTTGGTGACCAAGATGGTGGCGACAAATTTGCTGACTTCGGCGAGTCCGGTACCCTATGGATACTTCTAGAAAATAGTGGTGAAATCCATAATTTCAAGACCAATGATGCAAACGGATGTATCTTGAATTATCAGTGAGGATTATAAATAGAGATGCTAACTGGAAGTTAGTTAGTCTTGTTTCGACTAGCGATTAGTAGACTTGCCTTAAACGTGATTACCGATTAGCACGGACAAGCGGATGAATAATATGTTACATGCATTTATTTTAAACACTGATAATTGTGTTTGAGTGCAGTTAAAGGTGTGAAGACCTTTTGAGATTTATGCGAATATTGCTGTTTCCTGTATTTAAAATATTGTTTTCTCGACAATAAATTATCATCGCTCTTAAGAACTGTCTTGTGCTTTGCTCCTGATAAGCATAAAATCCTCTCGAACTCCAAATCTACGAAACAATATATTCCAAAATGACATGAATCCTGAAATCAGAAAAATAGCTATTGCAACTAATCACTGTTTCTTTGGTTTGAGATCTTTACCAAAGTCTAAAATAATAAAAAGTATGATAAAAATACTGTTGTATAAGGTACTGATTAAATCAGATTTGACTTATTGCTCAAAGACATGAACCTTGACAAAAAAGAAGAGAAAGTCTTGGCGTATTTTGAAAGGAAGGGCCTGCGATTCGTATTTGGTAAAGTTCTCAATAGTAATAGTGAGACAAGAAGATATAATTCTGAAATATATAAGATTTTAAATAGTGCGGGTATTATTAAGTCCCTAAAACTAAGTAAAAAGAGAAGAGTGCGGCATTAACCCTTGAACGGGCGCAAACTAAAATACACTTTTCTGTGATAAAGTACTTGATAAATGTAATGTTCTCATCTTCTAAAAACCTTATTTAGTGACAAAAAAAAATCTGATCAGGGGTTTTATTCCTGGGTGGTGGATAGACGTTATAGCCACTGCACGTTGACGACGTTTAACTTACTTTCTAGGACAGAAAAAATGAATAATTTTACAATAAACTTTTAAATGAAAAATTAACATTTATGCTAATAACTATTTCAATAACAATTAAGTACAAAATGAAAGTTCAATAAAATAATAATAGAATAATTATACAACAAAGAATACTTAGAATATACATTGAAATTGGTGTATATCCACAGTTTATATTTTATTTAATTTACTATAAAAAGTTTTAAATAGAGTAATATTTTTAAGGATTTAAATTAGTTATTTCACAAATTTGATGAGCGATTTACTAAGGGACTTAATAATATGCAAACGTTTTCTCCAAGCAGAAAAGCTGTAATGAAAGATTTTCGAAGCTGAGAATCTTGTACCACATATTGTAAAGAAAGTTTGTTTTCATTTCCAACCCCCAACAATCTCACGTATATAATTGTAAGTGCTATCTCTCCGGTTCAGGAAATATGTCATTTTTCTGTTCTATGTGGGCAGTGGATAGAGCGTCTATCCACATACAAAAGCTTTTCAAAAACTTAAATAAAACTTTTTTTAATTTTACAATTGCTTAATTCAATCAGATGATAGAAAATTATACTTAAGACATGTCGAAACTTTTTCAAAGATCAGACATTTTATTTCTAGTAATCAAAATAAAATTTGTAGATTTACACCAAGAAAAACTGTTTTTAACTACCCATCAGAGGACATGAAATGTAAAATAAGGTATCGTGCTGCCATCCGTATTAATTTATATGCATTTTAGCTTCAAATAACGCATATGGATAGACTAAATATCAAACAGCCGCTTGGAGAAAATTTTTTTTAATATATGGCTAGACGTATTATCCACTTCCCTCTAAAGGGTTAAGTAAGAATGAGCCCAGAACGAACAGCATTAAAAATTTTAATGCAGCTCACTCTAATAAAAGATCAAATGGAAGGCCTAAAAGAAGATTTAGAAACTGTGTGGATGCGGACTTTGCCATTTTAAAAGGGAAGAACTGGAGATTAAATGCTGATAAAAAGGCATAATGGAAATAAGGCGTACAAAGGGCTATCATGTCACTGCTGATGATGACGATTTATACAGGTAGTACTAATACAGCCGTTACTTGATTTCAAAATTACAATGTTTTCCAGATGACTTCCAAAAAGCGGTAATTGAAAACAAAATTTGCTTCACTTTATTTTTCAGATATTCAAAAAATGTTTTTATGTCCAGTATACTGTATATAACGTTACTATGCAAAGTTTGAATTTCGTATCTTAAATAAAACTTTTCTTCACTTTTAATTCCTCAACGAGTACAGGGTTAATTTTCCGCTAATCACGCTAAGTACACTACTGGCCACCGTAAATGCAACACTCGTAAGGAAGCATGCAAATAACATGAAATTTACAACATGTATTAGCAGATGTAAGATATGCAAACGATTAGAATTTCAGCGCAGACACACATCACGCGTGCCTGTGGCGCCACCTCAAAGCGCTATTTAAGACTTGGAGATTTCGACGATTTCAAGTTCGGCAATTGTGCTTTTCTTGTGGTGGAAAACTTTTCTTCACTTTTAAATCCTTAACGAGTACAGGGCTAATTTTCCGCTAATCACGCTAAGTATACTGCTGGCCACCGTAAATGCAACACTCTAAAGGAAGCATGCAAATAACATGAAATTTACAAGATGCATTAGCAGAGGTGAGATATGCAAACGATTAGAATTTCAGCGAAGACACAGATCACGCGTGCCTGTGGCGCCACCTCGAAGCGCTTTTAAGACTTGGAGATTTCGACTATTTCAAGTTCGGTAATTGTGTTTTTCTTGTGTGTTTTTTTTTTAAAAGACCAATATGTCTCGTAGAAACAGCGATCAGCTTTTGATCAAGTATCCGAGTTTGACAGAGGAAGAACAGTGGCCTACCGAGATTGTGGGTTAACTTTCAGGGAAATCGGTAGTCGTGTTGGACGAAACCAAACCACTGTAATGCGGATATGTGACCATTTGATGTAGGAGAGTACGAAGGACCAACGTGGTCGATCACATCCTCCTCAGTGCACTACTTCACGTGAAGACAGGCAAATTGTGCGCAGAACAGTGGCGGATCGCTTAGTCACAGCACGAACCGTAGCACAGCGAGAATGTAACGCATTATTCAGCGTCTGCGCATACCATTCGACGTCGTTTACAGCAGACTGGTCTGTACGCAAGACATCCATTGCTTGGTCTACCCTTGACACAGAACCACAGAGTCTTCGCGGCTAATGTTGCGATGAAAGAAGGATGTTGGCGGAAGAATGGAAAGATATTGTCTTTCACTGACGAGTCGCGCATCTGTCTGCAACACCGTGAAGGTCGGATTCGAGTCTGGAGACACCGTGGAGAAAGGATGCAGAAAAGCTGCGTTATGTACTGTCATACTGGTCCGAAAACCGCTATTATGGTATGAGGCGATATTAGATATCACTATCGCCCTCTTCTAGTACGCATTGCCGGTACTTTAAATAGCCAGCGCTACATCTCCGTGGTGTTCCAGCCAGTTTTCCTTCCTTACCTTCAGGGCTTGGCCACAGTTATATTTCAACAGGATAATGTGCGACCCCACGTGTCACGCATTGTCCAAAATTTCTACGTCAATCACCAGATAGAATTGCTTCTCTGGCTGGCTCACTCTACGGATCTTTCACCTACAGAAAACATGTGGTCCATGGTTGCTCAACGATTGACCCAGATTCCACCCCTACCTGCCACACCCGATCAACTTTGACAACGTGTGGATGCTGCTTGGTCTGCTGTAACCCAAGAAAACATGCAAAATATCTTTGAATCAATACCGAGGCGTGTGGCAGCGGTGATCTCCATGAAGGGCTGCTACTCAGGCTACTGATTCTGGCAGGAACCACAATTCACAAAAGTCTATAAATTTAATCATTTTTGATACTTGGTCAACATATTATCTACAAAATAAATTTTGTTGTGCTACCTCTTGTTTTTACTGGTGTTGCATTTACGGTGGCCTGCAGTGTACATGTCAAAGAGCACAAAAGATTAGTGGGCGCATAAAATTCGAAAGGCGAAAAAAGAGGAATATATAGAAATACTTCGAACGTACCATCACCTAGCGAGTCATGACTAAAATAAGGTTTGCTAATGAAAAAAAAAGCTTAAAAGATTGATGTTGTGTGTGTAAAAGATATTAAAGATGATATAAAGCGAAAAAAAGATAACTTTCAATTCATATAGTAATGTATACTGAATACTGTTATTGCAAACGATATTATTAATCTACAGCACTAATTTAGGAAAGGGCGGCAGCTGGTCCTTGATGACAAAAGGGAAGAAATGAATAAGAGTGGTCAGATCCTTCCCATATCCTTTACTCACGTTTGCTAGCACAGGACACGTCGGGTCCATAGAAGAAGTCCATAAATGAAATCACAATTTCCAAAGAGCAAAAATATAGAAAGGGAAATCCTTCCCGAACTTGAAGATCAAAGTAAGAAATGTAAGAGGAGAAGAGGGTCTGAAAATAGAGTTTGGGTAGGGGGGAAGGGGTATTATTTTTAAGTGCCAAGGTTCTTGGTAGGTTAAAAATGAACACATACATATTTTTAAAAAAAAATATTACATTAAGATATACGACTACGTTCGGAACCGTGATTTAAAAAAGCGCATAAATGGATAACTTTCGTGATATTTAATGTCGATTAAAAGAATACATGAAGAAATGTGTTTTAAGAACATTATGGCAAAAACAAAATTATTTAAACGCAATATTTTGGCAAACAATTCCCTTGAATAGTTCTATTTTCAAAACTTTCTCATTTTATAAAAAAATGTTTCTATAATAATAATATTTTGCTTATATAAAGTAAATGCTTCGTTAGAGGGTCTGAATTAGGATATTTAAAAAAATCACATTATTTTCAGAGTTACTACCAATTGAAATAATTATCGGCGTGTTTTTATCTTAAAATTTAATCCCCTGCTGTACCAAAAAATGGCTAAATCCACTTCTAAGGTATATACTTCAAATGTCCTAGTTCAGTCCCTGTACAGAGTTGTGAGCTATATACAGGTAAAATATTATTATTATA
Organism: Trichonephila clavipes; assembly: GCA_019973935.1. Taxonomy (NCBI): domain Eukaryota; kingdom Metazoa; phylum Arthropoda; class Arachnida; order Araneae; family Nephilidae; genus Trichonephila; species Trichonephila clavipes. The sequence continues at coordinate 220,346 of BMAU01017762.1, forward strand.
GAAGCATTTTTCATAAAAGGAGAACATTTTGAAAATAAGTCATTCTATGTTAATTTGTTGTCGAAATATTGTATTAAAATAATTTTTATTGTAATATTATTCTGAAACAATTTTACACACTTATTCTAATCTAAATGACATTAAATATCATAAATATCCATTTATACAGTTTTGAAAATCACGGTTTTGCAATGCGCAAGCGGAACAATTTTTGAGTTCCGCGACTTTTCGATATACAATATATTATTGTATATTATAAAAGTAACAACTGTGGTTCCCGAGGCCCACCAACGATTTTTGGTGGGACAGTGAGATTTATCATACTTTCAGAAATAAAACATAAGCCGTAAAATTATTGTACAGGCAACACTGTTTTGTCTTATTATTTGTTATTGTCGCTGAAAACCCTCGCGTTGAATCTGTTGAACATTAAGAATTTCCTCAGGGATTTAATATTTAAAATTGTTTTTTTATTTGTTTTTTATATGTAATTATTTTGAATTTTTGTTTACCTTTTCGTGTAGTATATTGTTTTTAGATTGAAAAAGAAATATCAAGAATTATTTTACTTTTTATTTAAATTGACCAATAATTTCCAGTTTTCAGAGGCGGAGAGTAATGTTAAGAGCAACTGATTAGAATTTTTGCTAAAATTCACATTATTAGTTTTTTTTATTCCTGTTTATTTGCAGAGTTCACAACAATTTTGAAATAATTTTACTGGCGTTAAAAATTTCTACATCATAACCACATGTTGCAATCTTTCTCGTAGTACCTCCTTTATTGGGTAAGGTGGCGATCTCGCTGATCATCATGTTGTCGTTTCGAAAAACATGAATAAACCCACAATCAAGTAATATGGAAACTTTATATATCCGACTATACGTTTGATTTTAAAAAAGACCAAAAATCAAATTTACAGATTAGAATACATGCATAAAATTGTTTTGACATTTTGACAAAAAAATTTAAAAATAATAGGTAAAATTAACTAGAATAATTTTATACAGCTCCTTTTGTGCAAAATATTATTATAATAGAATCATTTTTCAGACAAAAGAATTTTGAAAAAAAAAAAAAAAAAAAAAGTCACATTATTTTTTGGCAAAATGAAATAATTACTAGCGTTTTTTTCTTTGAATTGCTTTTCTCGTAAAATATGAATAAATCCACTTGAAGTTATATGTTTCAAAAATTTTGAGCCTCTGTAGAAATGAGCTATACATAAAACAATTTTATTATAATGATGCATATTTAATCAAAAGGTGACATTTTTTGCCAAAATATCATGAAAATTATTTATTTATGAAGCAATTTTATGCATATTGCACAATCACGGTTCCGAACATAGTCAGATACCTTAATTTAAATACGAGCGATGACTTCGCAGTATACAAACAAGACAAGCTAAAAGGATAAGAATCCGTTAGTACTTATCTGAATGAGATATAACCCTGAAAATCAAAATTTTCCGTGATTTTGAATCGTAAAAGGGCTACAACAATATGGCTCTTCCATTAATTAATGAGGCAATGTCCTTCATAATCTTTTCTATATTAAATATGCCTCGTTTTGCTACATAAATATTCATGCTAATCCATAAATAGTTATGCGTTATGCTGTAAAAAAAGAAATTTCAGATGATGATACTTTTATGTTTGTTATAGACTTGAACTTACTAGAGTCTCTTTCTTTGAATGCTCCATTACTATAAAATGGGTTGAGAAATTAATTTTTGGTTTTAATTTCTTGTTTCTTATACATTTTAACTTACATTAATTGAAAAAATGCACTCCAAAAAATATTTAAATATCCGGTACACGTACTGCTTGCAAGTAAATGATTAAAACATATCAACTTTTATTTCTTAAATAGTAACAAAAAGAAATTTCAATGTCGTAGAAACATTCCACAAAAGTAGTCAAAACATCATTCATATTTATATTTATACTTTGTGTCTTCCTTTAGACTTTACTAATCCTATTTTAAATGATTTTTAAATAATACGAAATCCAATTTAGCTACTAAAAACTAACTATAACCTAACAGCTTATAGCTCCCTTGCAACGACGAGTGATTGGGTACTTTTCATTCCCTGCTTTTAAACATATAATTTAGGTGGCGTATATGTTATTTTTTAATATTTTTAATTATTGACAAATACTTTTGCAACCAGTTTTCAAGCAATGGCTTCTAAAGACATAGGAGATCTACCTTGAAGGTATCCAACTAGCCTAACATCATGATTTTTTTTCAAAAGTTGACAAAAAAATTTTATGATTATATTTTATAGGCTATCTTTTTAGCATAATAAAAATATCAATTTATTTTTTTTTTAATTTTATTTTCCATTCACTAGAGCAAAAACTACAAGTGTTTTAGTAAGAGCAGATGCCATAACTTTACACAAGTAGTCAAACATTAAAATACGTTTTTTTCGAAAAGCTCAAACGCAGACAGCGATTGCTCAAAAAGTTTTGGAAATAATTCGCCGAAATTTTTTGAGCAAGTTCTCTGTACCAGTAAATATGTTTTGACCTTCAAATTTATCAATCACTGTTTTATTTCAAAATTCGCAGTCCTTTATGTTAATACAATCATTGTTTTTAAGCAATTTCATATAATCACCAACATAAAGTACTCTAGTTTTTGTACAAATTAAAATATCAGTTATCCTGAAGATCATTTCAAACATGAATAACAAAGTAGCAAATCAAAATTGAAAAATTAAAAATTTATTTATAAATTATTTGTACAGAGCGGGCTTCATTTATTTAATTTTTTGTACATTTTCACCAGATTTTTTTCCGATTTTAATAATAATAAATTTTTTTCTCTTCTCAAATTTAGGATTTTTTTCTTAAAATAAACTTAATAAATCTAAAAATCCCTAAAAAGTCACCATATTTCTATTTTTTCAAAAAAAAAGTTGTCAAAATTAGTCGAATACCTTAAATAAGAAAGATTTAATGCAAGCTTTTTTTAATCGTTATTAAAGAAGTGTGTGGCAATTGGAAAATAGGGCTGAACTAACTCGTGAAAAATTATTTTGACCGAAGTAAAAAATGCTAAAACAGCGCAGAAAAGGTACTTTGTGACTGTTGGTTAATTCAACAATTTGATATCCTTAAGCTTGCAGTGGCCGCGGTAGCCGAGTGGTATAGGTATTGAATTGTGGCTTGCTTTGTCACGGGTTCGACCCCAGAACCACTAAAGACCCACCGTGTAGGGCAGCGATGCACGTTAAATCTGTCGAGAGCTGAAACGTCCTCCTGTGGTGTGGTGTGGTAGTTAGAAGAGGGGGGTGCCAGCTCAGGTGTCGTCCACGTCACTTGACCATGGTTCAAAATTACGTGGTCCGTCGCCAAAAGTCCTCGTGCAGATGAACAGTGCGACGTTAATATTCAATCAATCAAGAGCTTCAAGTAGGTGAAAATTTAACTGTGTTACTAGCAGAGATGCAAGGCATTCTTTTTTCCCCTTTCTCTGTTTAACTAATGCAATCAATAATAAACTACATCTGCATTTCCTTATTATTTATCAATTAATCGTTTGCAATAAGGGTAAAAGGTATTTTTCGAGAGATTTTAGCTATTTATGATAAATTGATTCATAAAATAACTTTACCTATTATATATTTTAACAGAATTTTAGAGTTATTTCCCGAAATACCTTGTTATTCTCTGAAATAACTAAATGATACACTTTAACGATAACGTATATATATTTCAATAAAAATAACATTTGTTAAAGGAGCAATTTTAATTTGCAGCCCCTCCCCTCCCCAAAAAATGAAAATATCTCTTTTCGATTTGCAGCTCTTTGAAATGCATTTGACGCGAACTTCAGAAAAAAGACTCCCACATTTCCTTTTCAAAGTCTAAAATAGTAATGTGTGGAAATTTATTCAAAGTAGTTATTTCCGATAACAATCTGTAAAAACTTTCTCCACACTTTCCTTTGATGGCATCTCAGGTCGTGTTTGGATAACTTATGTCTCTGAAAGCAAAGAATCGATAACAGATGCTTTCGTATTCTGATCAGAAAGAATCAATTTGCTCTTTTGTGAAGAAATATTTCGTGTTCTCAGTCAATTACTGTTCCAAAAAAATCGGCAGGAACTACTTCTCATGAGCCTTCATAAGTCTTAATGTGGTTTATTAAAAAACACCGCAAGTATTTTCAATTTTTTTTTCAATTTAATGTTAAGTAAAAAAGAATAATTCAGATAATTTCAAAATTTTTACATAGAAGAGGGAGTTATTAATGAAGTCATTGTTGCGGTACACAACTACTTCAAAAACAACCAATAAAATTCAAATTCAACTTTAACTTTTAAATTTAAGAAATAAGCATTTCTGTGTGTGGCACTGTTTTGGTAAATAATTGTTAACCATTATTATAGCCTTACGCTATATGTTTTAGAAACTTTTTCTCAAAAATATTACCAACATTTTTTATATTTCAAAATGTAATACACATAAAAATAGGATGAAATTGTTATATGTTAATGTATAAAAATTTTACTCGGTTTAAAAATAAAAATTTAGTTAAAAAGTAAAAAAAAAAAAAAGAAAAAGAAAATATACTACAAATCATGAATATAAAATAAATTTATCCGATTACATACACTTGCTATTTTGCCATATATTGCCATATTATGCCGTAATATTTTCAGAAACTCGCAAAGATGAAGAATTACAAACCGAACAAACCTAAAACATAGGAAAAAGTACAGTAACAAGTACTTTTATATCAGAAGATTCGATGATTACATCATATGACATGTATATATTTTTTTTTAAAAAAATAAGAGTTTTCGAGGTAGGCGTTGACAATTTCGTATGTAATTGATTTTAAAAAAACAAAACTTCATTAAAATATTTTAATATCATATTTAACATCAATCAATAGCAAATTCTCTAAAAAAAAAGGATTACTTACTGATAATGCAAATTTGTTAACATTTTTCAGATCTTTATCATCACTATTATTTAAATTTTAAAAGTACTTTTAAATTTAATTAATAGCCGAAACAGAGCGAACCAATAAAAACAACATGAAAAAGAAAAAATCATTTATTTATATTTTATTTAAAAATTTACAGAAATATTAAATTAAAAGAGTTCATCCTGTACTTATAGCTCATATGCAATGATTCCTAATACATAAGGCAAAAAAGCCCATGTATACGAACAGATGATATGAAATACTTTTTATTTAAATATTTTTCCACAATAAATAGATTCTGGGAAGATTAAATTTAAAAACTCTGTGTGTAATTGTTATTATAATAAGGTACTATACATTATTAAAAAAATGAAATATATTTATTATGGTTTGATCCATCTTGTGAATTGTAGTTTGTTTTTTCCAAAATATAGAAAATTTTTGTGAATTACTTTTCAACTATTGAATATATTTATTTTTAGATTTTATGGAAAAGAGTGCTCTGAAATAGTCACTCAAAACTTATCGTTCCATATTTTACATATTTATATATAAAGATTTGCTTAGCCACTTTTAAAATATGACGCATCTTTAAGGAAAGAAATTAATATGAAGTTTATTTCTCTCTTATAATGTTTTGTTTATTTATTATTTTACTAAGAAAAACAAAACAGGAATTTAGGAAGCCAAACTACAGAATTATCTAACTCTATTTTTGTTTATTTCGTAAAGTTTCGTAATGTGACAGAGATCTCCTTATAGCAAGTGTAATTCATTTCAAATATATATATATAAGTACGGATAATTAAATTATATTTAAAATTAAATTCCCTATAGAACATTTAAATATATATATATATATATATATATATATATATATATATATATAAGTTTTATTTTCCATAACATCTTGAAGTATTAAATTAAAAACCCAGTTGTTTCTTTCAACAGATGATCCAACCACAAAACACTCCTAATCACAGATCAGTATATTTTAAAGCCCTATATATGTCAGCAATAACTTTCAAGTATAGCCCATAACTAAGAATGGTACTTCACACCTAGACATAAGTGGTAGAGCCACTTAGATTTTCATTTGGCTTCATTTTCTCTGAGAGTAACATTTACTGATGACTAACTGAATCAAACCAATTTTAACAAAAAAAAGCTTAGTGCTGACTTGAAACATGTCATATATATATATATATATATATATATATATATATATATATATATATATATATATATATTAATCTTTTTTCTAACATGAAATCTTACCGAACAGAACATTTTTTAAAATAATTTTCCAGGTTTGTTCAGATTACTTGTTATAACTTAAAACACAATAATTTTTTTTTAAACATTTAAATGATTAACCAACTGAATGATCCTACTCAAGGAAAAATTCGCTGTGAGATTAAATTTATTTTTAAATTACACGCAGATTTACAAACACTAGAATGAAGAAAAGAGTAGAACATAAGAAACCATTTTTGCCACTAATGGTATTTAAATAGATTTAAAATGACCACTTGAGAGAATAGTACATTGTATTGAAGGGCGCAACACATTTTTTTTCACGAAATTATTTCAATTCCCTTTAGTTCCTACGGTTATAGTGACATTTCGAATGAAAATTGCGCACTCAGACACACTCGTGTACTATATAATTAATTTAAAACTAAGGCAGGTCTTTTATACCTATTTTTTTTTATACACCTATTTCTTTAAACGCTTTATACCTTTTATACGCTTGGCCAAAATGACTATTAATTAAAAAGTTATCAAATTTATTATTTAACGTAGTTAATAGTATTTGCTCATATTTTATCAAATCAGATATACCTAATAATTTCGGTAAAGTCGTTCTACTAATTGTTTTTGAAAAAGTAGTTTTTCCAGTTTTTATTCCCGAAATACAAGACATCTGAAAGTTTTTCCTCAAACACGCCGCAAGCATATAGCAAAGCAATAAATGCATTAAGTTTAGTAGCATTTAACTTCAATTAGTTCTCAAATGCTTTTTCTGTACATTTAATAATATGATCCCCTTGCACATATCTCAATGGTAAGAGAAAATAACGCCCTCATCTGTTCTTACATTGTGTGTCATTTGGCATATCCCTAAAAATATTATGCACTGGTGTCCTGATAGGTTTGGGACTACCCTCTACTTCTCAAACTGTTTCATCAGTTGCTGCTTGAATGTGTTGATCCTCTATACTTGTCTCACTTTCGGATGAAAATAAAACTATTTCTTTTCTTCACTATCTCACTCTCTAACTCTAATTCACTTGTCGTGAGGAGCTCTTTATTTCCATGTTCTTTCAATTCCAATATTTTTTTGTTAATTACATACTGAAAAAATTCTTCTTTTGTATCTCCATTATCTTTTCTAAGTTCTGTATAATTTTGAAACACTTTGATATTTTCAGGGCAAATAGCCATCAAAGAATATTCCACTATGCAAAGAAGGAAACATTTGCGTATAGGTTTTGATACTTAATTTATCTCCCACAAACACGCAATCAAATCAAAATTGCATAAAAAAAAAATGCTTTAGAATTGCTCTTCTTAGTATTGTTATTATTTATTATTTTCAATTGTATACGACTCTGAGATAACCGTTATTTTATAAAGATTTTGTATATTTAAAATAGAACATAAAATATTTTCTCTACCAGTTAAATTAACCAACATCGGTAGGCAGGCACACAATTTCTTAGAAAAGAGAGAGCAAAACAGGAAGTAAAGACTGAATATTATACACTGAAGCGCCTTTGAATTAGGGATATCTACCTAGTAAAAAGTTGGGCCTTCTCTGACCTTGATAATGGCCGCCGCACGAGGAGGCATACATTTCATAAGTTTCTGGAAACATTCACGGGATTTACTTGCCAAATATTGGCTAAAACTGTTAATAATTCAGTAAGGTTCATTGGTGCTGTGTGATGGCCTTGTTCCAAAACATCCCGAAGATGCTCAATGGGATTTCAGTTTGGACTTCATTGTGCCCAATTTATGACAGAAAAGTCAGAGGAAACCTCATCCAATAGCTATCCTGGAGTTATGAGAGGTACAGGTGTCATGCTGGAAAACTCTATTACCGTGCGGATAACACAACAACATAAGCGGATGGAGGTGATCACCCAGAAAATCTATGTCCCTGCAACTGCATTGAAGGAGCTTCGTACACGCACCAAAGAACCCAAACAGTGCCACGAAAAAAAACCCCAGACCATGACTGAGCCACCATGCCCTTGTACAGTTCTAACATGGCATGCAAGATCCATGGTTCAAGAGCTGACGCCATATTCTCAACCTCCCGTCGGCATTAAGTAATCGGAATCGAGACTCATCAATCCATGCTACTTATTTCCAGTGTCTGTGTTTTCTTGACTTGGTAAAACGTGTAGCCCAATTTCGAGCATTGAGCAATAATACTCTCGTAGGTCGACGGCTCTTGAAACTCATAAGGTGAAGCAAGTGTTTCACAATCCGATTACTGACTGAACGACTGGCACCATCTTTCACCTGGTTGTAATTTGAGCTAATATTTGAATTCACTGACTGCATAGAATACGTTTGAGTCGTCTATCTCCACGCACTGTCATAGCTAATTATCCTTTGCAGTTTGCCTGATTGCTAGTTTTTTGTCAACCATCCATGTATTCTTGGTATACTCTTGACATGATCGACGTTGAAAATCCTAGTGTCAGACGATTTCGGGAATTGAATGACCCATGCTTCAAACGCGTACACATTGTTCACCTTCGAAAGTGTCTAAATCCGCAGATAAACCCATACTGGCAATTCCAATAACTAATTCAGAACAAACACAATACGTGCTATAGATGCAGTTACCACATCATCCTTTTTGCGCATAAAATATGCGCAGCGCTACACATTTTGCATAGTTCTTGTTGCCCCTAATTCAGTGACACTTAAGTGTATTAAGTGCATATTTAAAGAAAAGTCATGAATTTTAATAGTGGTATTATAGTGTTTAAATATGTACATATCTTGCAAAATTTTGAAAAAAAACGGTCAATTTCACTGGTATTGGTAGGTTTGTGCTAAAAGACAGTGAAGAAATGAGTCAAAATCATCTTTAAATAACACATTTTATAAAATAAAGTGTATTTTTGGATGTTATATTATTTATAGCAGTACATTTCTTAAAAGAAACATGAGAAATGTGTATTTATTTCAAAAAGTATGCATTATTATACTACAAAATAAACTTTTTTGTATTTAAGACTATGAGATTAACAGTTAAAAGAGGGTATTGCGATACATATATATCCTAAGATGGTTGTAATTATGGCGGAATATTTAATATATTAATGGGAGATTGACATAAAGAAGAAATGATCGATACTCTGGAAGCGTTCGAAAGTCACTAAAAAAAGATATGCAAGCAACTGTTTTATTGTAAAAATAAATTAATGTTAAAAAGGGGTCTGAACATAAGCGATTTTTCACTGGCGCTTGAAATATCTTATTTACGTCATGGTGTTTAGAGTGGAATCATTTTTATATATATATATAAATGGAATAAATTTAACATAATAAATATTAATATTTGGTTTTTTTTTTTTTTGAAAAAATAAATCAAATTTCCGGTTATCTACTAATAAGTTGCAACAAAAGTCCTTTTTAAATCAAGTAATGAATGTGTGGTGGTGTGATATCTATTAGAACTAATACCAACATCACGCGAAGACGATCGTTTTAGTGTGATCGGTAAAGTACTCGCATTCGTTCGGAACGGAAAGTTCCTTGCCTTCAAATCTTGTAAGAATATTCTTCAAATATAAACGGAATACTATTTTGTAAAGTTCTGATATCTTAATTTATGTTGATAACGTAAGTGTTTATACTTTAAACTGTTATTTATTTAATTTATTTTAAAATTTCTTCGTATACTAGTATTTATTATAAACTGCACTCATGTTAATAAATTAAGGATAATTCAGAATCACAAAGAAATTTAACTCTAAAATAAAAATTTCACCTGTGTGTGTGTGTAAAATTATCACACACATATTGAAGAAGAATATATAAATTACAGGAAAACACCAGATGGCGTGGATAGTACGTCAAAATGACGAGAGTGTAAGAGAGGGGTATTAAAGATATAGTGGCAAAGAAGTAAAATTCTTCACAAACGCTTTAAAAGCCTTTCAGTGAAATAACCGCATAAATATGGCACAAAGAAAGCATTTGGATGATTTTTTTACGTGGTAGAACTATTGGACGACTGGAATGTGGACGTACCCAGCCGGAAGTATCCGAGGAACTTGAATCGCCCAGAGTGCCATCTGAAGGCTTTGGCAACGATTCAAAGATGATGGTAATGTGAGTAGATGTTACAGCACAGGTCGCCCCCGAGTTACAACGCCAATAAGGACCAGTATTTGAAGTTACTTCCAAAAGAAACAGACGGAGCACAGCATCAGACCTTTCTCGTTAGTTTTCTTCAACTACCGGTACGACGGTTTCAAGGCAGACCGTGTAGAGACGATTACGGCACCTTGGTCTATATGCTCGTAGGCCCGTCAGATGTGTTCAACTTATCGCAAACTCACTGCCGCCGGCGATTAACCTACAGTAGAGAGCATGCATTTTTGACACCACAGCAGTGGTCTTGTGTGATGTTTTCCCGTCGAGTCCAGGTTTAGTTTGCAGTTTGATTCTCGCCGAACTTTTATATGAAGAGCGCCAGGTACCCGTTACCACCAAGAGACAGGTACCCATTACCACCACTGAAGGTAACCGTTACGGTGATGTCGGATGGCTCAATTGGGGAGGAATTATTCTTGGTTCCAGAACTGACTTGCATGTTCAGAGTGTAACGATGACAGACCACATCTATCGGGATGTCATTCTGGAACAACATGTACGTTTGTTTCGGGGCGTCATGGGTGCTGAATTTCTGTTTATGGATGACAACGCCCGTCCTCACCGTGCAAACATTGTAGATGAATGCCTTTAATCGAAAGATATCACCCGTATGGATTGGCCCGCACACTCACCGGACTTGAATCCAAAAGAACATGTGTGCAATATGCTTGGCCGACGAATTGCAACCCATCAACCAGTCCCTCCTGTCTACCGGAGCGTCGGAGGACATTGCTTGATGAGTGGTGTAATATTCCCCAAGATTAGATTGATAATTTGATACTCAGCATGCCTAGGCGTTTGCATCATCGTACTGCATCGTCCGGGAGACATAATCCGTATTAACCCTCATTCTAACCATGTTATACTGTTTTTTGTAAATAGGTTCTTTTTTGAAATTTGCTCCAGGGCGTAAAAATCGCAATTTTTATTAACTATGTCAAACATATAGCATCGTTTTTGCTCTTTACCTTTTGCTTAATAAATAGACTTTATAAATACGTCAAATTTGTTTTGATTCTGTCTCTTTCTTTGCCTGAACTTCATTAGCCTTAATTTATTGACATGAGTGTAGTTAAGGTACCTTACTATTTTCAGAACCTTGATTTTCAAAAGTCCATAAATGAATCATTTTCATGATATTTAGTGTCACTTAGATTAGAACATATGCATAAATATGTTTTATCGACATTTTGTCAAAAAAAATTTATTTAAATTTTATTATTATTACTATAATTATTACAATTATTTTGCCAAAAAATTAACACTTAGAATTATCTTTTTTCCAAATGTTCTCCTTTTGTGAAAAATGCATCTTTTAGAATAATATTGTGCCTGTATATAGCTCAAACCTCTGTTCAGAGACACAACTAGTATTTTAGAAATATATAAACTAGAAGTGGGTTTATTCATATTTTACGACAACAGAGGGTTGCAATTTTAAGAAAAAAAACGCCAATAAATATTTCGTTTGGTGGTAACTCTGAAAATAATGTGAATTTTTCAAAAATTCTAGTTGAGCCTCTGTAGATAGGTCTGTAATACATACAGGAAAAATATTATTATAATCGAACCATTTTTTACAAAAGGAGAACATTTAGAAAAAAGATTATTCTAAGTTAAATTTTTGCTAAAATATTATATTTAAATAATTTTTCTTTTGTCAAATTGTCCTTAAAACAATTTTATGCATGTATTTTAATTTGAGTCACACTAAATATCATGAAAATTATCCATTTTTGTCCTTTTTAAAAATCACAGTTCCGAACGTAATCGGATATCTTAATTGAATCAGCTGTTTGAAGAAGGTAGTGAACTCCCAAACTGTTTGAAAGACAAAATGTAAATTTGACAATTTTTTTTAATTATTTTTTTTGGAACTAAACTTTTGTTTGAGATTTTTACACAAATAAAATCTCTTAAATGCAAAAATTAATAATTTTAATGAAGGTGATCGCTACACTCCAGCAGAAAATAAATTTGTAAGTATTTATTAATATTTACTGTCGATTTATCTCTCTAAAATAGCATTAGTAAAATAATTGATTCAAGATTGATTTTCACAAAATTTAAGATTGATTTTCAATCACGAAACTGGGTGACGTTTTGAACAAAATCACTCAGACATTAGCTGAAGATTTAACTGCGCTTGCGCAATAAGAGGCGTGGCGCGTTCTATTTTGACCTATGACGAAAAACACAAGAATTTGAATAGTTGAAGTAAAAAAATAAAAAGGTGGCGAAATGAAGTTTTAGCTGGTGATTTCCTTTCTCTAAACCTCGGTTGCTTAACTTAGTGTGGCATTGCCCATTCAATCAGCCGTGTATATGGCAGTTAGAAGGTGAGTGACTTAGTGAATTCTAACGTCGCACTATTTAGCTACACGAGGGCACTTGGCGACGGACCACGTAATTTTGAACCATGGTCAAGTGATATGGACGGCACCTGACCTGGTAGCCCTCTCTTAACTACCACAATACCACACCAACGAGAGGACATTTGAGCTCTTGACAGATTTAACGTGCATCGCGACCCTACACGGCGGGTTTTTAGTGATATTGGGCGTGAACTCGTGACAAGGCCAGCAACGATCCGGTACCTTGACCTCGCAGCTACACGGCCGTTAGAAAAGCAAGCAAAATTAATTTTCTATTTTTATTGCAATACTTAATACAGTTTTATATTATTTCGTGCAAAATTTATTTTGAAATTGTCGCATATCAAGAATTATCTCTGTATTTAATAACAATCCTCACGACTTTTAAAATCTTTTTGTCAATAGATATTTCGAAAAACTGTTTTTATTTTCATTACAACCAAAACATAGTATTTAATTTGTTTCGTACCCCAGTTGGAGTTGACAGAATGAAGAATTATCTCATTAAATAATTTTTATTTCGTAACCCTTTAAATTATTATTGAGTTTCAATTAAGTTATGGGGAAGGAGCTGGTTTTTTGCCAAATTTAAATATTTTTAATTAAAAGCAGATATTCTCTCGGCTTAATTTCCTACAGTCGCAGTAGTTCAGTGGTCAAGGTCACTGACCAGTCTCGTTGTGACGGGCTCACGCATATTTTCATTAACATGTCCTTTTGAGTTGGGTTATTTGGAGCCAGAATGAATGGCAACTCTTTTCCCACCTACTCAAGAAGTAAAATGTGAAGGAAAGATGCAAATTAGGAAGCTTTTAAGTAACAGAAGCTCAGAGTAAGCTAGGTGGCATTTGGGGAATGTTATGATAGTCCGTATTTCAAGTGCAGAGAGGTTTTGAGAGGTTAAGTGACAACCAACAGAAGTTATCCGTGACAAAGAGCCCTTAGGTCAAGATGTATATCATTGCACGTCAGTGAACGGCAACTTTAACTAGGATCAGACTGATCACTACACCATTCGACATTAAGGTAAGAGTGTTTATTTAAATATTTGGATCTGTGATAACATTGGAACTAAGCTTAAACGAGTTAGTTATTGATAGTGGTCCGAGTTACGTTATTTCGGTATTATATAATGTTTGTTTAGTCACCGTAGATTCTCTCTCACATATCATATTTATCTATTCTGTTAAAAGTTTAAGTTAAGATCTTAATAAAGTCATTTTAAGATCATGGTAACTGCTAGTTCTTCAATTATTCTTACACCTCTAGCTCACGCTGATACTATAGGAGAAGGGCACCCGAGGTGGGCGTCCTTGCATCGTGGCTGACGTATCATGAGTTCCACCTTAGTGCCGTTGAAGACACGTCACACAATAGGGAAAACACGCTCAAAGGTTGCTAAAAATTGTAAAAAAATATGAAAAGACTTTGGGATGTCCTCATTTCTAATACTTTGGAAACTAACTAAAGTGATATTTCAAAGCATATATTTGCAAATGCCCATTTAAAACCTTTTTACTACAGTGAAGTATACTCCCGTCACGCAGACTGGGCTATTTAGTATTACTTATTTACCGGCCGAGGTTTTAAGTAATTTCGTGCTTACATAAAATTATTTTCTGGTCTTGTATAGTTATGGAACCTTCATCTTCAGGTATGTAACTATGTTTTAGGTATTTTTTTCCTTCATTATATAAATAAATTCAGGTGGCCAAGAGAAATTTAGGTGTGTAATTAAATATCAGGAAAATTTAAGAACAAAAAATATCTTGTTTAGTTCTAAACATTATCAAGATATGGTTGTTTCTTGAAATGAAAATTTATTGTATAAGCTCTTAGAAAAAAAAATTTATTTTTCTGTAATTTTTGGCTACTTTACGATATAAAGGGTATTTTTTAGAGGTATAGAACTTTAAATTGCAATAAAACAACGATGTATTATTCGATTGACATTATTTTTTTTATTCGAAAGATAATCTCGTGGCATTACATTTTAAATATGATCAAGCAAGGCGTAGATTCGTCGAATGCGCCCAAAACGAGATTGACGTTCTTCCCGATTTTCATAAGCGAATTTTGTTTAGCGATGAAGCGAACTTCTGGTTGAATGGCTACGCCAATAAACAAAAACTGTCGCATTTGAGTGAAGCTAATCCACAAGTGTTTGTCGAAACACCGTTACATCCAGAAAAACTGACTGTTTGGTGCGCTTTTTATGGGCTGGGGGAATCATTGGTCCGTACTTCTTCAAAAACGATGAAGGCCACAACGTTACAGTCAATGGTGATAGGTATAGAGCCATGATTACTAACTTTTTCATTCCTGAATTGAACAATCATGATGTCCAGGAGCTGTGGTTCCAAGAAGATGGCGCAACATGTCAAACAGCTCGTGCCACAATCGATTTATTGAAAGACACGTTTGGTGACCGCCTAATTTCACGTTTTTGACCTGAGAATTGGCCTCAAAATCTTGTGATTTAAAACCGCTAGACTATTTTCTGTGGGCTATTTAAAGTCATTAGTCTATGCGGATAAGCCACAAACGCTTGACATTCGGAAGACAACATTCGCCGTGTTATTGCCGATATACGGCCACAAATTTTGGAAAAAGTCATCGAAAATTGAACGTCCAGATTGACTACATCCGAGCAAGCCGTGGCAGTCCTATGCCAGAAATCATATTTAAAATGTAATGCCAGAAGATTATCTTTCGAATAAAAAATTCATGCCAATCGAATAATACATCGTTGTTTTATTGAAATTCAAAGTTCTATACTCTAAAAAAACACCCTTTAGATCAATTTTTTAATACTCACACAGATAATAATTTTATCCGAAATTGTCATTATTATCCAAAATTTTTTATGTAGGCTTATATCTTCTAATGCGTTATTTATTATAGGATAAAAACTTTTAAATGTAATGAAAAAGTTTTGGGGAGGATAGAGTTTCGAGCAACAATATGAGTATTTGATAAAAAATAAAAACTGGAAAAAATGAACGAGTAGTTATATCGAGGATTTCAAAAACAATTGATAGTTTATGTATGTTTGAAATCATGTAGAATAGAAGACAATTTTAAAAAGAAGAATAAAGCATGAGACATCACATCTTGAAAGCTTCAACCCTAAATAAGTCAAATGATAATGCAACAGTTGATGTCGATGATAATGATGGAAATTAATATGCCTTAAGTTTTATCTCCAATGTGTAACTAAGTATTATAATATATTATTTACAAGGAAGTAGACTCAGAGTACTTATTATTTATTTAAACTTTTATCGATAAATATGTATTTGGCATTTTTTTTAAATTTCACCAAACTTCCTTATATTATTCTTCCTAAATATTGTTATTCATCACGATTCAATTCACGTTTATTTATATATAGTGTAAACTGTATCACATTGCCAATATATATTCAATGTTTATCACACTGTATAGTAATAAATACTATCTTTTTTTTGTAAAAGTTGCTTTTAATGTGTTTTTGAACTATTATTATTCAACTATTATTTTTCAACTATTACTATTAGCTCACGCTCTATATATTAATTAATTAATGTATTTATTTATCTTGGTGGAATTTTCAATCGTTAATAAAATACATATTAAACCGCTCAATTGAGATGAAAATTTTTTTATAAATAATTATGGACGACAACACAATAATTTAATTATTATTAATGAAAATTAGTTTTGATGTAAACTAATTATTTAATGAATTACAAATACAGCGACGTTGGCATCTTTTTTGGCGATTTGTGTTGAAACTTGAAAAGGTTTTTTTCTAACGTTTTAAAGCATCCAGTTTAACTGAAATTTTTTATACATGATTGCTTGGGATGACAAAACGATGCTTTAATGATAATGAGTAAAAAATAATTACCACTTATAATGTTGTGATTCTGTAATATGTTTATACATATTTATATTAATTGTAACAATTTAATAAAAAATAGCTAAAATAAAATTTTTATTTGTTGAACTAAGCAGGATTTGACTCAATTTTTTTATATATTACTTGTTTGATAACTAAAAAAATGTTCTTCACAATTTTTTTTCTCTAAAAGTATACCTTGTCTAAGAAACATTCGATCCTCTTCAGAAAGTCTTACAGCGTTAATTTATTTGATGGCACTTATGAGGGTCTCGAGCCACAGTGTGCGTCGTATAGAGGGATACGAAGTTTTTTAAATGTGTCGAGACTTGGGCGTTCGCTCGTTGGTGTGGTGTGGAAATTGTGAGAAATTGTGCCAGCTCAGGTGTAATCCTCGTCACTTGACCGTGGAAAAAAATTGCGGAATCTGTCACCAACAGATCTCGAGTAGCTTTGCATGCGATTATAATATTTATCTCGCTCACTAATCTTGATTTCTTGAACTCGCAACACGAAGTTCTCAATAATATCTTTCTTGATGCACTAACTCTACTTTATAATAGCAAAATCACGTCCAACTGCTGTATTCTAGTTTTTTTCCTCTTTCGAACTCATTTCACTAACTTTAAATATTTGTTTTTATTTATATATAGAAATGATGTTTCATTTACAGAAAGATATTCTCAAATTTCTTCGAAATATATCCCCTAGAGAAGAAGGGTGTGAATTTAACCCATTATAACATTTAAATTCCGTAGAATTGTGTTCTTGTATTTTTATGCGCAGTGGCACACAAGAATTATTAAAGGAGTGGGAAGGATTGCAAGTCCATTATCTTCATATCATACTCCAAAACACCGCTGAACATAATCTTATACACTATTAAAATTCATAGGTAAACAAACGTTTGTACATCTTTTTTCTCACGAACTGCACGATGCAGAAACTTGCCGAAGGTACCAAAAGCTCGGGAATTATCCAAGGAATCCGTTTTCACCATTTATATTCCAATATTGCAATTAGTTAAAAGATGTTAATTAAAACCTTTGTTTTATTCCTGCGTTTTGTTTCTTCCACCACATAGAGTGAAAACCGGGAGGTGAACATTTTTTTTGTCCCCTACGTTTTTAAGACACGATCTAATTTTTTCTATGAGACTGAGACAAAAAATAATTACAGAATCGGAAAGAACATTTATATCACAATATGGTATAATTTATTTTTCAAAATACAGATATTATCTATTTTTACGATTTTTTCTAAAATGTGGCATAATTGATGCGTTTTTGAAAATGATTTCTAAATCGTTTCGTTTGAATTTTCTTTCGTGTTAATGAAATGAAATTCTACACAAAAAAAAAGTTCGTGTTTTTCTTTTTTAGAAAGAGAGAGAGAGAAAGAATAAGTCATTTAAAACATAAAACGTCAAAAACCTTTTTTTTTTTTACGATTTTTTAAAAAATACTCAAAAGTTTAATTAAGTACCTAATAACTCCTTGGTTTATAAAAAATAAGTCTCTTGAAACTTTATTTCCGTGTGTATAACAATATTACCCGTAATCTGTGCAAAGATAGGAAAATTTGCTTAAAATTCACGTTTTTTCTTAAAATTGTTTTTCGTTTTTTACCCCTTTGCGAGAGTTAATCACACACACGCACTAACAATGTTATATTTTTTTTCATTTTTTTTACATGTATACATTTTGATGGCATTAACTTAAAAATGAAGCCCTAAAAAATTAAAAACGCAAATTACACAATTTTACAATATCCAAGGGTTTGGCGGCGAAAACCTGTTTGGCGCCAAAGAACTCTTTTCCCCTGTGCATGACACGTTTGATGAAAGGTTACACTAGAAAAGAAGATGCCTATAAATATTGAAAATAACTAGATTTGGGGAAATTGAAATATCTCTTTTCCTTTTATTTTTAAAGTCTTTTCACACCTTTTTTCCCGACAATTTCGTAGCGTTTGGCAGAGCACTTGAGCACTTGATTGCTACCGTTTGTACCTAGGTTGAAACCAACACATCATCGCTTAATTTTTATGATTTTTTAAAAAATACTCAAAATTTTATTCGTGCATTTAATAACTTCGCCAGCAATTTGTTATTGAAAGATAATTTATTTCCCCACAATACACTTCTTTTTTTTTTAAAAAAAACAACGATACTTTACATAGTTTATGATTTTTTTTCTAAAATGAATCATTATCAATGCGTTTATATTAAAATGATTTTTAAAAACCAACAATTGCATGAAACTTTTTTCCCGCATCAAACATTTCAAAAAAAGGTTCACAATTTTCTAATTCAACATTTAATATAATTGAGAAATTTTGTTATTATAGAAATTTCTACTTTTATCGACCATACATCTATTTTTTTTAATTGTATATATTCGTTTTCGGGGCCTAAAAAGTTGCAAAGTGAGGGAATGAATATTAAAGTCCCACTGTTTACCCACTGTCGAGAGCTCTGATAGCGAGAGGGGAAGGGGAATTTCCATGACAATATGTTATGCATTTAAAAATGTTCGTGCAATGTCGGAGGGAAACAAACTTGTCTGACAAAGAAAAGGAACGAAAAGATTTCGAAAAAGGGAATTTGAAGTTATACACTCAGTAAAAGCAAGTCTAACTTGATTCGCTAGGATGCGACAAAGAACCCCAAAATAAGCCACATGATCAAAGGAGGGACGATTTTCCCCACGTTTGACCATTGCTTCAACAGTCTTCCATTAAAGCTTGTGATATAGTGCTTTACAGTACCACGTGCTTTTATATATGAAGTGTAGTGAACACAGCATTAGCGATACCATTGATATAAAGAAAAAGGTAGGATATTTATATTATTGCATAACTTTATTCTTGAATCATTATTGAATTTATTTTTAGTTTTCAAGATAACTGAGTATAATAAACTGATGCATTTATATATGCCAACATCACTAGTTATTTGTAAATTAAGATGTGTTATTCTATATGAGAAATTGGTGTTTAAAAATTTATATATTTTTTAATCCATCAAATCCTTTTCTTAAAAATATTAAAAGTTTTATTAATAACATAACCTAAAACTCCTCACATTTTATAGCAATGCCTCGTTATTGTTATGTACCCAACTGTTCATCAAATTAAATACCTATCCTTACATGTTCCCGGCTTTCCATCCTAATTGAATGAAATAACATATTGATTAACATATTTCAGTGAATTGCTAAATATACTCTTAATACGGTTAATGTTTTTGAAGAAATCTGCTTTATTAATTCTGTTCATCATGAGTTATGGCTATTTAATCTTAAGAAAAGTATATTGAAATTTGTAATACAGGAAAAATTTTGCAAGCTGAAAAATAATTGCGCGTTAAGAGCGTGCTATCTTTGCACTTAGTTATAAATATGGTACTATTTCACTGAAAAATTTAACTTCAAATTATTCAGAGATATATATATATTTAATGTTAAAGTAGATATTAAGGATTTCAACGAAATAATAAACATTTCAAATAAATTAGAGGATATCTTAATAAAAGAGTATAAAATTTTAATGTACATTATGGGTTATGCGTGCATAATATAAAATTCGATTGCTCCGATTGCAAATGTATATTTCTTTCAAATAAAGAGATCAATTTTAATTCAGAAAAGCAGGACAAAACATTTGAGACTTCTGGATAGAAGAGATTTAAAAATGCCCACAAACATTGCTATGAAAGTCATTTCAACGCAACATCTCATTTTTAATTTGTTAATATCGAAAACTTTCTAATCAAGATTTCTTAAATGTTAATTGCCAATTATCTGTTTCCAAACACAAAAGAAGCATATTTGGAATTATATGAGTTGTAGAATGTCTCGCATTCGTTTCATTCATCTTGTGTTAAGTGTAACGAACCTGCATTTTTATATTTTTTAAAAAATATTCACTACATTTGGGAGTATATGCTTAAATAATTATTAAAAAAGTGCAATGAAAGTTTTAACAGTGAAGGATAATCGAAAAAAATAAAGAAATTTAAGGCCAATTAGATCAATGTTGCTTTTTATATTAATTAATTTTTACTTTTGGTTGAGTCCTAGGAGGACCCACTTTTGGTGGCCAAATTTTTGTCGCAAATTTTGAGTGATAAAGGTTTCAATATGGTAACCCTTCCTTTCACCCCAAAATTTGGAGTTTCAAATTACCGAAAAATGGCAACCCTAAAAAGGGTGAAACGTATTTCACTCTTTTTCCGAACAAACGGTCTTTTGACCCCTTTGTTAAGAATGACTTGTGAAAGGAAATTACTTGAAAGTGAGGCTAGACAGGTTTCTTTGTGCTTTTATCTTTGCAAAAAGCACATTTCGTCCTTTAATGTAAAACATTTACTACCAACGGTTTTCAGGCGTCCCTGACGAAATCTTAGAAACCCGTTCATTTCATGATTTTTGAACTTTTCGTACCTTCCCCCCCACAATAATACACACTTTCAGAAACCAACCGTTGCTCTTTGCCCATGTCGCTCCCCCGACATACGGTTTCCAAGAGTTTTTCGTCTTTGACGCCATTTTGAAAACTTGTGTTTCTTAATTTGGCGCTATTTGGCGAAACATTTTAGGCTCCAAATATACCAGTGGGTCCTCCTAATAAATTATTAGAGTCATTATTTATAATTATAAAAATATTAATAATTATAAATTTATAAATAATATTGTAAAATTATTAATTACAAACACTTCATTAAATCTCGCGTACTATAAGCATAGTTTTATTAGCAATCAAAAAGTTTGTCACAATCCTCTTTTTGAAAATATAGCATTGGAATTGTGATTCACAGTGCAAGTTTATTCATCAATTGCTTCTTGAAGTGTACGCCAGCTGTACCGAAGGTCCCAGATAAGCAAGATTAAACCGGAATTGAGGGCCCCACCTTGGATCCGATAGTGCTAAGGGGAACCCGTAGATCTTCTGCGCCCAGGACCCGAAATGAGCTTAAAACCGGTACTGGTTCCATCACTATAAATCAATGTTTCTCAAATTATGGGGGCGCTGTATACAAATTATGAGGGGGAGCGAGCATATAGAAAGATAAAAGGTTTAAAAAATATTTTTTTTGGAATAAAGAAAAAAACAAAAATGCTCTCTGGCTTAATAAAGAATTTATTTATAATATATAATTTATATATATATATATATATATATATCATCTGGTGATCGTCAAAAATAAAACATTCCACTTAAAACGTTCATTAGCTTTAGCCTTAATCCTATAACCAAATAAAAAAGTCATTTTGTTTGTTTTACTTGTAATCACACAATGAAAGGATTTTTTATTACGTTTCTTTTAACCCCTAAAAATACTACTTTTGAATATCATATATTTCACCTCCAAACTTACTTCAGCTGGTATGTTTCACTCCATCTGATTTTCTTTTAGAAAGTTGTAAATAATATTTTTCTGTTGCTTTTTTTCCATGTGAATGAGTTATATGAACATTGTAAATACATATTGCGTACTTTGAAGGATTATTTGGCCAACATATAATGCATAACTGAAAATTTTTACGCAATTCTATTTAGAACTACTATCCATGTGTTTTATTGAATACACATTTTACAAGGATATGTCGTGCGATGCGCGGAGTCATCTGGATGTCCACGAAATCGTTAATTCTGGGAAACTGCTTATTTGTTACCAATGACCTTGTGACAGAGTATTCTCCCAATAAGACAGTCTTAATGTGAACTAAAATGTATTTATCATTTCGCATTTATTTTTTTTTTGGGAGTTTCAAGCGTTTCTTTGCAATCAAGATACTAGATTTGATCAAATTCCCTGCGCGACCACTTTTGTTCAAAAATATTTTCTATGAATATGCTTTATGTCCTTTTATCAAGGGCACGCAGATTTGGAGAATTTTCATTTAGTTATATTGGATTTTTTCTCAAAAAATCAAAGAAAAATTGAAAAAGTCCTTGAAGTAGGTGGGTATATTTCCTTCAATTAAATTATTCGCTGGATTTTTTTTTTTTTTTGTGATTTTTATCGTTTATAGTAAAAACAGTTATAAAATAAATTATAGTTTAAAAAAACAAGCTAAAAAAAAACACGCTTTTATAGTGAATCGAGCTAAAAAGTAAAAAAATAAAAATATATATTACTTAATATATCCGACTACGTTCGGAACCGTAATTTTAAGAAAACGCATAAACGGATGATTTTAATGATATTTAGTGTCACTCAGATTAGAATACATGCATAAAAATTGTTTTAAGGACATTTCGACAAAAGATTTATTTAAATATAATATTTTGGCAAAAAATTAACTTAGAATAATCTTTTTTCCAAATGTTCTCCTTTTGTGAAAAATGCTTCTATTAGAATAATATTTTGCCTGTATATAGCTCTGACCTCTGTTCACAGGCTCGAATAGATTTTTTGAAAAAATTCACTTTATTTTCAGAGTTACCACCAATTGAAATAATTATCGTTTCTTTCTTAAAATTGCTCCTTCTGTTGCTGTAAAAAATATAAATAAACCCACTTCTAAGTTATGAATTCAGCTCACACTCTCCTGGTGCCCTTGTGTAAAGTTAAACTGTAAACATCTGTCTTGAATCCTTTATATATCCCCCCCTTTACCTTGGATACTTATAAATCAGGATCACAGATATTTTTATTTTTGGCAAAAATTAAGTTTGCATGTTTTCCCTTGTTACATATAATTATCCCTTTAAATGAGATCACTGCAAGGGATTTTAGACAAATATTTGGTAAATGGGTATAGCTACTGTCAATAACTACAGTTTTAATCAGAATATACACAGAGTGCATTATATCAAACTTTATAAGTAAATGATCATGTAAAAATAAATATATTTCATATCTATTATTCATTATAGGCATTTAAAATGTATTTTGTTTTGTAATATGTGTTTTTAAATATTTACATTTGACATAATTATTAAAAATACATTAAATGAACTTAATCTTAATTCCTCTCTGTAAAAATATGTGTTTCTTCAAATGAAAAAAATTTTTTTTGTATAGAAATGAGTATTTATAAATTTTTTCAAAGCTCTGTAATAATTAAAACTTTATATTATCTGCTGCAAAAATACTCTACGAAATCATTTTAATTAAAATGATAAAATATGCATGTTAAAAAGAAATTAAAACACTTTTAGAAATGAGTTATGTATAGAGTTAAATTTTACTTATAATTCCAATTCGCTTTTACAATATGAAATAGTTTAATATTGAAACCAGTAGATTTATTTATCCCCTCATAAATTGTAATGAAATTATTAAAACTAGTTAATCAGTTTGACTGAATATTTCTTTCACTCTTAAAATTTGAGGTATAAAAAGTTATGTTATGGGTTGAAAGAAACTCATGCTTAAAAATTCCTTTACTGGCATACAAGGGTAATCCAGGGGTAGAATGTGCAATCAATTTATTAATTACTTCGATTGTTTAGTTGCTATTTAGAAGATGGGATTTTAATGAGAACGTATACACTATCAATAGTTGCTCACCAGAAAAATAATAAAAAGGTATTATCTTGATTTAATCCATTAACTCATATGTCTACAGTTGTGCAAGTAGCTCATAGAGTTGACTAAATGGTTGTTATGTGACTAGTTATTTGTGGTTCAGTGAGAAAGGTTTTAGAGAAATGTTCTGTCGCTGTTGCATTGAGAATATGTAGTTCAATGTAATTTATGTATTTAACTTAACTAATTTCTATTTATATGTCTGTATATATGTATTTTTCATTTTAGTAAGTAAATCAAGTTAACATTTCTAATAAAATGACACTTTGGAAAAATCGTTTATCCAGTTACTTTTTCAGAGTAACAGATATAACATTGTTAATATCTTCCCTGATATAAATACCTATTCACAATATTCAACAGAATGTTTTATTTAAGTTACCCTATATCATTAGCAACAAAATTCTGAGTGAAAATATTGATAAATTTACACTATTAATGATAACTTTTTATTAAATAACTATTTAAATATTGTACACATAAAATTCTTTTTTCTTTCTTTTAAAAAATAATGTATACTTCGGTAACACAGAAAAGGAAATTCAGTTGTAAAATTTGCATATTATACGAAAATGCATGTTTGAAAAAATGCAGAATTTTTAATGAAATGGTGCTGTTTTCATAAAAATGTTTCAAACAAATCATCCACAGTTTTTGTAACAGATTAAATTAAAATCCTTCCCCAATTTCATGGTGATACTCTAAAAGCTCAAATGTTTGAAATATTGATAGGAAGTTTACAAAGTCCAAAATTCTATTAATTTAGGACATACATTCCATTACATCTGTTGACTCATTCTACATTTTGCTTTTAGATTTCTATAAGCAATGTATGTATTTTTTTTTACTTCAACTATCCTGAAGAGTATTCTAGCGCATTGCATTATTTAACCTTCAGACATGCTGTGAGCACATGAC